>JAFEMH010003416.1:0-267183 GCA_022495995.1 Adenophora triphylla var. japonica
ATTGTTGAAGTTAGGTTCAAGGAAGATCATTTAAAAAGGGTTTGAAATGGGGTGAGATGGGTAGAGATAAATAATCTAAGTGCTACTTGGTTTTGAGTTTACATGTTTGGAATGGGACTTGGTAAGGTTAAAGCATCCCTGGATGTTCTTGAATTAAGCTTGGTTAGAAGGAATGGAAACTCTCTAGGTGGCAAAAGGGTCAAAAATCTGAGTTTTCAGGGCCGAGGAGGGGCTTTGGGCGGTCGCCTAGGGGCTGAGCGGCCACCCAACGCCACGTAATCAAATTTGCCTTTGAAGTCCACCTTGGGCGGTCGCCCAAGTGGTTAGGGCGGTCGCCCATGTTGGGCGTAATCTTTTGCCCAAGCCTCAAGTTTCGCCGAATTTTCACTAGTAACCTCCCAGTATGATCCTCTAACCAATATAAAAGCTTGGAACCTAACCTTTTCCGGAATATGAAATTAATCCTTTTAACCTAAGTTATACTTAGAGCAATTGTATCATTTAAGGGCACCTTAATTTGGGTTTAAATGGAACTAAGGAAGCACTTTAATTACGACTGGAATTGTTCGACGCCTTGCTCTGGACTCATTGATATATTTCGATATAAATGGGCTGGATGCCCCTACTTTGGAATTTCTGCAAATTGTTTTGGGATTGTCTTAGATTTATAGCCGTTGTGCTAATATGTTGAATACTTGTTATAGTATTTCTATCTTTTATGATATTATATTGTCAGTAGGATTCCCTACTTTGGAATTCCTAAACCTGTACATGTGGTTCGTAGATTTATAGCCGTTGTGCTAATATGTTGAATACTTGTTATAGTATTTCTATCTTTATGATATATTATATTGTTGTAGGATTCCCTACTTCATGGAATTCCTAAACCGGTATACGTGGTTCGTAGATTTATAGCCGTTGGGCAGGCTAAGATGTTGAATACTTCATATAGTATTGCTATCTTCAAGGCGATACGCTTATCGCGTGGTATGTATCCCTACTTCCCTGGACTCATACAATGTTTGGTTAAGCAAGTATGTTATTACTGTGTTTAGTTATGAAAACTCCACTGGTATTTGTTTGTTGGGCAATGTTATGGAATTATAATGGCACCGAGCCAAGTTCATTATAATTCATACATTTGTAACCCAGCTTGTCCCCTTGTGTGGGATTAGCGGGCTAGCATCTCTTTTGGAGGTAGATGGTCTAGTTTCACCGGGGATATGACCGTGCGCTCGTAATCCCTATGGCAATCGTTATTGTTCATGGTTCCCCGGAACCGCCTTCATCAAAATGTTGCACGCCGCTTCGGATGCGTATATCCTTTTCGAGTTAAAACCTTGGCTCAAGATCTCTAAGTGTTACTTTTATCGCACTCTATGTGTTTCGTGATATATTCATGATGAGTCAGAAGTCGTTGTTTCCAACCGGTATGGGACTGGCTAAGCATGTGGAGCCTCTCTGATTATGCTGGATATGTCTTTGATGTATCAAGCATCTTGTTCCTCGCATCTTGCCGCATTCATGCAATAGCTTGCCAGAGATTTATTCTCACCCCTCTCCCTTTACTCGTTTTTAGATTCTCGAGACAGTGGATCCGGCCAAGTAAGGGCGGTGGGAGGAGTTTGGAAGTTATATTGTGGGAATTGCTTCCGGGTATGATTAGGGGTTGGTATAGAAAGTGATATCATTGGTATGCATTCATTTATGGAATTGTATTTATAAATCTTTATTTTATGTTATAAACCGAGGCCTTTTTGTAATTAAACTGCTTACTTTCTAAGTTAGTCAATTTATTTCCTCCATTATGGTAGAAAGGTGTAAGATTTATTTTTAAATGGTTATAATAATTGTATTAAATTTTGAAAGTTAAATAAAAGTTTTGTAAAGATTTGGAAAAATGGGGTTAGTTTCCGAGGATGCTCCAGCCTGGGTAACACGTGTAGGTTCCGGCCTGGGGTCCTCATACATTTCTCTCTTCTCTCACCTCAGCTCATAACCGCCTATCGACTTTATACAAAGAACGGTTGATATCGATCCATAACCGCTACGATCCAAGGGCCGTCATTATTTGATAATTTATTTTCTTTTTCTCTTCAATTCTACCGTATTAATTATTAATGCTTTAATCCAACGACTCTCTTTAACCTAAGCTTCTAAAATTATCCCTAAATTTATCAATCACAATCTCTCTCTATTTTTCGTGGATATCATGATACTTCATCCTGCTTCATATTAAATAATTTTTATAAAATATAATATATTGTTGTATTAATAATAATATTTAAAATTTTATGAAATAAATGAATTTTAGTAACTTTTTTTGTTAAATTTCAATTAAATTAACTAAACAAATAAAGTTAAGAGATTTATAATGGGATGGATATATAATAACTAAATGGCAGTGGACCTAATATCGATAAAAAACACATTTATATATAACTATATATACGTGTATATATTAATCTAATGCATGTTTTATATAGGTTTTTTCGCGTTCGACCGAAGATTTGATAAAAGATACTCAAGCTCCAACTGTATTCACAAATGACTCCACCACAGTTGACGTAGACAAGATATAAGGGATGATTCCTTTACTTCGCATGGATTTTGTTATTTTCAGGTAACAGGAGGAAGTGGAGAAAGTATCGTGAGAAAGGGAATGGTGAAGATAGGGCTTTTGATGTAATTTTGTGATTGCTTATAGTACTTTGTTTTTGGTACAATTCTTGTTTCAATCATAATTGAGTTATGTTAAAGTCCAAGATTGATATTGTATGTGGAATTGGAGAGTGATGTGGGAACGGTTTATGGATAAATCCATCTTTGCAACTTCAAAATATTATTAATTCGTGTTATAATAAAAAAAATTAAATTTTATTAGAATCACTATTTTTTATTTAAATTATTGGATCAAAGTTAAGTATCAATTTGACTATAATTTTTCATTCACGCTGGGACGCACGATTTAGAGTATAATAATAATGTAGTAATAGTATACATACCTATTATTTGGAAATTAAGGCAGTAGCAAGATTTTCTTTAATTCAAATGTCAATGAAAAGAAAACAAGCAAGCGGTCCGATTGTGGTGTAATGACCTGTCTATTCTCCATTCTCTCACTTTTTTACAATTTAACCGACATGTGAATTTTGGTTACTTTTGTAATATATTTTCTTTAAAAATAAAAGCTACAGTAGATCTCGATCGCTCCCTTTATTTCCTCGTTAATCAACTCAATCGAAATTTTGACTTATTTTTATAAAAAAATATGAATTATTTTATAGAAAAATATAGGATATTTTCATGAAATTCTAAAAAATTGTTATTTGAGTAGGGTATTTTTAATGGTAAAACAATAAACAATTTTTATAATTGCATAAAAATATTTGAATTTTCATAAAATTACGATCAAAATTCGATTGAGTTGACTATTAAAGTTAAAGTGATCTAAATTTTTCGAGACGGAGGGAGTATTTGTTTTTATAATAATGTTGCAAATAGAAAAAATATGATGTTATATTTCCAAGTCATATATCATGGACATCTTTTTTAAAGGGACAATTCACGATCATGCTTCACACTTGACATATTAATCCGGAGTTAATTTCCCTATGACTAAACTTCGAAGTAGGCCAAAATGCATATTTTGACCTTAATTTAACGCAATACTCCATCTACTTCTATTCCAGAATAATCTTACCCACTTTGTCATCTAGAGCCGCCTTATTGATAAGTCTTATTTTCTATGAACGAAAGTATATAATATTTATTTATTAATGGGACTCATTTTGTAATATTCATAATCGACTATCGTCTTGCTATTTTCTATCTCATTATCTCTCACCTCGGTTACCATAAGCTGTCGCCCACATTGATTTTCTTTATAACAAAGAAGCCGGTTGATATCGATCAGCATAACCGCTAACGATCCAAGGGTTCTCATTTGATAATTTATTTTCTTCTTCAATTCTAACTCTAAAGATTAATTATCAATGTTTTTATCCAATCGACTCTCATTATCCCGATTTCTAAAATTATTCCCGAATTTATCAATCACAATCTCTCTCTATTTTTCGTGATATCAGTATCATTTCAAATGTTTCATATAAAATAATTTTTAAGTAAAATTTAATATATTGTCGTATTAATAAATAATATTTAAAATTTTATGAATAAATGAATTTTAGTAACTTTTTTGTTACAAAATTTCAATTAAATTAACTAAAAAAATAAAGTTAAGAGATTTATAATGGGATGAATAACTAACTAACTAAATGAAGCGGGACCTAATATCGATATCAGTGACATATTTATATATAACTATATATGTGTATATGTTGGATCCTAATTCATGCTTTAAATAGGTTTTTCCACGTTCGACGAAGATTTGGCAAAGATACTGCGAAGCTCCAACGTCGATTCACAAAATGACCTCCACCACAGGTTCGAGGCGATACGAAGATATATAGGATGATTCCTTTACTTGCATGAATTTGTTATTTTGTAACGAGTGAGTGAAGTGGAGAAAGTATCGTGGGTGAAAAGGGAATGGTGAGGATAGGGGGCTTTTGATATAATTCTTGTGATTACTTACTTAAGTACTTTCTTGTTTCTCGGCACAATTCTCGTTTCAATCTAACATTTGAATTTTTATTTCTTTTCGAGATGATCACGAGAGTTAAGGATAAACTTATGCAATACTAATAGTCCCTCCATCTTTGGTCAACCACAAAAGGTTTTTGGGTGTCTGTTAAAACCTATTTTGGGTCCCAACTTTCCCAAAAGAAAAGTTTTTGTGCGACAAAGTATTTGCATTCCACAAACACTTTGAAAAGTTTTTATTACTATTCCATCCACTTGAACATTACCTCTCCCTATTTATCCCAACTCATTCACAACATTCTCTCTCCTAACTATTCCTATCCCACTCATTCTCTCCTATAATTAATTTAATACTCACCAACATTTACACTTTCTCTTCTCCTACATCACTTTCCTTAATTTGCGTGCTAGAGTCTTGCAGGCTTTAAACTCTTTGGGGACGGAAGGCTTGTTCTGAGTAGGTACATTTGTAGTTTGTGATTGTTTGCTACTCTATTTGTTATTATTTGTGCATATTTAGATTCTTTCACATTTTCAGTTTGATACTTCAATCTAACATTTGAATTTTCATATACTTTCAAGTTGATGCAATAGTTAAGAATAAATTTAGGCAATATCAATTTATAATTTGTGATTGTTTGCTATTCTATTTTCATAAATTTTGAGATATTAGGAATTATGAGACATTGGATACTTATAATGGTGTTTATCTTTTAATTGTCTTCACTTGACCACCCATGCATACTATCCCCGTGCTTTTGATCAAGAGCAAATTTGAAATTTTTTGAACATTCATTTTGTTTGCTTGGGACGGAGGTAGTAACTGTTTTTCCCCAGAAAGAAATTATATCTCCACTAAGAATCTGAAGCGGCACTGGCGGCGTGCAGTGCTACTTCGGACTCGTTATCATTGATATTAATCCATCAACAGTATCTTCGGACCCTAATCAACTATATAATTTCACATACCCTTGTTTCATACCCCTGCATAGCGTTTGCCAACTCTGCTGCAGCTATAATCTCCGCTTCTGTGGCATTCCCTTTGCTCCTGGCTAACAACACCCATCTGCTGTCTTAACCATAATTTGACCTGAACCTGGGTCGTAGAATCTTTGCAACAAAGATATAACAGTCGATTTCCCGCTCCCACTTTCTCCAACCAATGCTGCAGTCTCAATGATTAAAGAGCTATCTACTTCAGTTTTTACGTACAGGATACAAAAATAAACAGATATTTCTCGAAAAATCTTGTGAATATGTAATGTCAATCATACCTTATGCTATAAACTAGCACTTGGTGAAAACTTCTGGGAAATCATATAAGAGATAAAAGGGGCAAAAGGGCAAACCCCGGTGCAATGCCAAGCGCTTCCCGCTGCGGGGTTGGGAGAGGGAACCATAGAGCCTTCCCCCGAGAATATCATTCAATGTCTTACACTTCATCAAAGAAAATTCGGAGGGAACGAAGAAGCCTCCAAAAACTCTTCAAACAGAAAGTTCACCACTTCTACGTTTTACTAAGTTAATTTAAACAACCTATAATATTCAAGGGTTCCAATCATCCAGGGAAGGTGAGGCAAATCTTGACAATGTGTTTGCAGCACATATATATCCAAGTCCCATTAATATTCTCTTTACTACTCCGTCCGTCCCCCCAAAATGAATGATTATTTTGGATTTAAGGGTTATTTTGAAAATGTTGATTTTTAATAGAAAAAAATCATTAACATTCTTGCTATTCACTCTCAAACTTTTAATTTTGCTAAAATATAATGCCCTATAAAAAAAAAAGATAAAAAAATTATTTAAGGACAGTTTTTTGAAGGAAAAGTTTCAAAAGGTCATTCAATTTGGGACAAAGTAGCATCTCAAGACTACAACGAGACATAATAATCTGCTGCAAATGTGTACATAGCAATTTCAGGAAGAAACATGTTGCAAATCTCCTGATAAAAAAGGTCACAAATAGACACATGATGGATACTAAGGGAAAATGCTGATAATTGAACAAAGATAATTCACATAAAAGTTTTTCAGAAGCTAATCCAAATGAAAGAGAAAAGATAATAAACCAACAAGGAACAAGAAAGTACACCATTTGAACACAAATTTGATCACAACCAGGAAATAATTCTCCAAGGCAATTGAGGGGACAGTTCGATCCAGGGGCAATCGGATTACATTATCATTATCAGCCACAATCGTTATCTCTTCCAAGTAAGGAAGCCATGAGCAACAAGGACCATGTTTTGGGATGTCACGGGCATTATAGCATCATCTGGGTCAATCATGCCTTAAAAAACTGTCCTTTCTCGAGCAATCTCCATAACTGATCCTATAATAATAAAACACAAACGACATTAAGTTGAATATGTGAATATAATACCAGCTATATTTGTATCAAGAATAATCAAAAATATTGCATGCCCTATATATTGAGTTTTTTATTTTAATCAGAAAGAGTGAATATCCTTACACTTTTTTCACCTACATCATATCATTTGGACATGCAATAAAAATGAGTATCAAAGGAAAAAGCTAGTAAATGACACCTTAATAACCTAAAAGCCAGCTACCTGATCTTCAGTAAAAGATAGAAAGGAGTATTTAACTTGGCTTGAATGTAGCAAATTTCACCAGAGAGAAAAAAGGTCAATAACCCTCAATCTTTCTATGTACACAAAGCCATCTTCTTCTGAAAGATACAACATAGAAAGAAGAATCCCCAGCATTCTACCAAACAATTTTTTCTGTACTACTAAAATGAGATTGTTGCTAATTAGCCACGACACAATTGAGTAAACAGATAGCAATATTTAAAATTTCGGAGTTAAAGCTAAAAAAGCCGGATTACTAAGAAGCTCGGGAAGGCCGATCCCACAAACATTAATCACTAAGTACATGGCTCAATCTCTTCAAACTGTTAAAAAGACTCTGTCTTTGCTATTAGTTTATACTCCCTCCGTCCCATTATTTACTTCATCATTTTGACTCCGGCACGCAAATTAAGAAAATGGGTGGGAAGAAAAAATATTGTGAGTGTAATTTGAAAATAAGAGAGAGAAATTTGAAAATAGGAGAGAGAATGAGTGGAGGGAATAATAAATTATAATGGTAATGTGAGTATTAAAATAATGTAGGAGAGAGAATGAGTGGAGTGAATAGTAAAGATTCTCTGCCAAAAAAGGAAAGGTGAAGCTTTCAATGGGACACCCAAAATGGCAAAAAGTGAAGTTATTAATGGGACGGAGGGAGTATATATATATATATATATATAAAGAGCATTACAGAATATCATAAAATCATAAAATAACAAAAAATGAGATTATTATTCTAGCTCCACCATGCCCTATCAAGAAGTAGGGTAGTTTATAAGTTAGGCTCTGCCAAACAAAGTCAAGAGGTTGAATTTTACGAACTTAAATTCACAGAGAGAAATAAAGCACAAACATTTTTCAAGACTACGGGTACGACGCCATTGCACAAGGTGAACTCTTCTACTACTACGGGTACGACTCAAACAATAACTGAGCTTTTCGATTTGCAGCTACTACACAAAATTAAACGGAGAAGATAAACATATTCACCATCTGTTCGTCTCTAAAATAGTTAATTCTAGTAGTGTTAACAAGAAAGCTGTCAAACAACAATGTTATACAACCAATGTACACAAACTCGATGTGTGATTGACCCATTATCGTGTGTATTGGCGACATAAGATGAACATATTCACCATCAAACTTAAGCAAAAGAAAACTAAGAGCATCAATCTCAAGCTTTTCTGGGTGCTGACATTCAAAAACCGTAAGCTCACTGAGAATATCATTCGGTATCTTACACTTTATCAAAGAAAATTGTGGTGGAAACAATAAGCCTCGAAAGACTCTTCAAACTGAAAGTTTTCCACTTCTACGTTTTATAAAGTTAATTTAAATGTGTTGACAATGTGTTTGCAAAACATATATCCAAGTCCCTTCAATATTCACTTTACTAGCATCTTTAAGACTACAATGAGGTATAAAAATCTTCAGAAAACGTGTACATAGCAATTTCAGGAAGAAATTTGTTGCACATCTACCGACAAAAAAGGTCACAAATAGACACATGATGGATTCTAAGTGAAATTTTGAAAATAGATCAAATTTCATAATATGGTGATAAATGATAATTCACATAAAAGTTTTTCAGAAGTTAACCCAAATGAAAGAAAAAAGATAATAAACCTACAAGGAACAGGAAAGTTCACCATTTGAACACAAATTTGATCTTAACCAACAAATAACTTTCCAAGGCAATTGAGGGGACAGTTCCATCCAGGGGCAGTCGGATTACATCTTCATTACCAGCCACAATCGTCATCTCTTCCAAGTAAGGAAGCCATGAGCAACAAGGACCACCACTTACCATAATGTCTCGTAGAAACTTCACGACATCAGAATTCTCAAAGAATACTAACTGCATTATCAAAATACGAGGATGAAAACTCCTTAGCAAGCCATTGAAAATGTCTTGGAGATTATTTGGCATCTGGACAATTATTTTCAATTCCTCAATGTCAATTACGGGTTGCACGACTCTTTCTTCCGGTTCATCAACACTAATCATTGCAAAATCTTCGAGTTGTAAAGAAAGATAAGTAACGCAATGGAGCCGAGAAAGGAAGTTTCCAAGTTTAACACCGAAGTTGTCATACAAAGAAGGTTCTAGTCCAATGACAGTAATAGTAATATAAGATTGACCCATTATGGTATGCATTGGCACCAACAGAGGAACTAACTTACATTCAAACTCAAACGAAAGCAAATTTGGAGCATCAATCTCAAGCTCCTCGAGGTGTGTACAACTAATAATCTCAAGCTTATTGAGACTATCATTCGATATCTTAAACTTTGTCAATAAAAGCGAACCGGTCAACCTCAAACTACTGAGGAACGGAAGCCTGGACAAAATTTCTTCCAACTGAAAGTTGTCCACTTCGACATTATACAAAGTTAATTTAGCCAACCTTGGACATTCAAGGATTCCAAACTTGCAGTGAGATTGATTAAAGTTCCTCAACTTGAGACAATGAAGCAGTGGCGTATCAACCTCAACTATCTCAATCCCACTGCGAAAGTTATTAACCACCAAACTCTTAAGGTGGTAATGACGAGAAATACGAAGATGTGTTAAGCCCATAGCATCGTGGATTGCTAGTTTCTCCATCAGAGGGCAACTCGAGATTACAGATCTTAGTGCTAGCTCATCAGTATAAACTCCATTGATAACTAGCTTGCGCAATTTAAAACTAGCAACACTGAGATCACCATGGAAACTACACCCGACTAACTTCAACACTCGGATCGAGTTGGAAGTAAACACTTCCCCATGCAAATTGAAGCAGTACCCCCAGCATTTGAGATCTATCTTCTCAACGCCGTGTTCTAAAGCCAATCGAATCCAGTCGTAGAGTATCGACGCAAATGAAGAGTTGATTAGGGTTATAGGAATTCTAAGTCTTCGAATTAAAATTCTAGGGTTACACTCATGGAATCTACGGAGGGTTTCACCTATATAATTCAAATATCTCTCTCTTAGTGGCTTCAAATTTGGGTCAAAATCATTTTCAGTAAAATCATAATCTAAACTTTCTTCAGTATCATGCTCGAAAGAATTGTCGAAATCAAGACAAGGGAAAGACGAACAGAAATCATACCATGTTTTGGACAAGGAAGTAGCTAACTTGACGGATTTTGTAGGGAGTCGTGAGAGAATGCGATGAATGATCGGCTCCGGCAAGGCGGAGATCCGGTCAGGAGGTATAGCTTGAAGATTCCTCATCAGATTAGCTGCAGACAGCCGGAAAGAGGATCGAGATATTCGATTTCCTGGAATTCGTGTTTCTGTCGACTGGCGACTGCTCACATTCCAAGGCTAAGATAAATTTGGTTTATGTGGGATTCATTCTATTGGGGTAATTTAATAAGCCTTCTTTTAATTATACCCATGCACGAACACGAACAGCTACTAACATATTCCGTCTCGTTTATAGCTACTAACATACTCCCTCCGTCCCACGTGAATGCAAACTTATTTCCTTTTTAATCCGTTTCACGTGAATGCAAACTGCCCAAAATGGAAATAAATTTATTATTTTATATTTACCCTACCCCACCCACTCATTCTCTCTCTTCATTTTCTACCACACAATTTATTCAACCAACTCCACTCATTCTCTCTCTTCATTTCCTACCACACATTTTCATTATCTTAATAATATTTCTTAATTATCGTGCCCGAAAAAATGGTCCACAATGATGTGGGACGGAGGGAGTATCATTTATAGTTACCAACATATATATAGAGAACCAGTAAAAGCTCGTGTTCTCGATGACACGTTTTTTTTTTTTTTTTAATTAAGCTCGTGTCCGTTTTTTTTATTTTTTTTAAAGGGCAAAATGGAAAAGAGACAATTTAGTGAGGGCAAAATGGAAAATTTGGCAGTTGATACTGTTCATAGTACTGTAACAAGCACAAGTTCCCATTTATACTATAGAATTGTTATTTGCCCCGCAAGTTTACTTAATACTCCCGCATTACTATTTTCAAAAAAATGTCATTAATTGAAATGACTTTATTACCCTTCACAAATCTCCCCATCTTCAAATCAATCACCATTCAAGATCAAGGTCAATTCCAATGATAGAGATTTCAAATCAATCACCATTCAAGATCAAGGTCAATTCCAATGATAGAGATGGACATAAGGATATCCGTTCAGAAGGTTCTTCACGAGGCAAACAAGTTCATGACATTGAGCTGAGCAGAATAGTCGATGTCTTGTTTGCTGATGCCAAATTTAAGCTTACTTCAGCATCTAAAGAGTTTCATAAATCCACCTTCTGGAGACAAAAAGTCAGCACGAATATGGCACCGAGTTCTTTGATGAACTTATTCAGAAGGATTTCATCGTGCCTGCTCACAAAAAGCGAACCCTAAGAGTAAATAGCTGCAAGATGCACCCTTTTGTTCGCTCTACTCTTATTCTGGTAGCTATGGAGGCCAATTTTTTTGATTTGACAAAAACTCATGTGAGAACAGAGAAACCCGTCTCATCCATGAGACGGGTCGGATCCATAACCATGACCCGTCCAATAATACCCACGCACCACTCTCTCTCTCTCATCACTCTCTCTCTATACGCAATAATAACAGGGATCCCTCCCAATCGTCTTCTCCGGCAAATCCTACCTTCAACCTACACACCGGCGACCCAAAAATCCATCTCTTCCCTAATTTCATTCCCGTCACCGGCTCAATGTCTTTCCCCGCCGGCTGTAGCTCCTCAAAGCCCTAACCCTGGGGTTCCATTTGTCGAGGGGGTTTAAATCGTCGATGACATTGCTCTCGTCGCGGTCGCCTAGAAACTTCGAATCAGAAACGATTAATCCAGATGACATACTGTTCGAGGGATGCGATTACAATCACTGGCTCATCACCATGGATTTCCCTAAGGATCCCCGTCCTTCCGATGAAGAGATGGTCGAGACCTATGTCCAAACCGCAGCCGCTGTCCTCGGAAGGTCTTCTCTCACTCTCTTCTTATATTAGTCCCTCAATATTCTTGATCAATTTGCAGCATTTGTCAGTCCAGTTTTGGGTTATGGATTTGGGTGTTCTGTTCACTGTTGATAATGCTTGGAATCCCAAATGTTTTGTGTTTAGTCTGCTGAGGGAGATGGGTATAGATCAACTTACTGAGTTGCTAGCTTCAGTTTTCATAGTGAGGCATCAATTTTATGTTGATGCTTGCTGGTATATTTGGTTTGATGGAGTAATAGTGTTAGGAACTGTTTTAATTTTGAGTAATACTTTTCATTTGTTTAAGTAATAGTTTGTATTGCTATAAGTAATAGTACTACACTTGTGAAGTAATAGTGTTATTTTTTTTTTTAACTGTAATAGTTTTAGGAACTGTTTTCATTTTGAGTAATACTTCTCATTTGTTTAAGTAATAGTTGATATTGCTATAAGTAATAGTACTACACTTGTGAAGTAATAGTGTTATTATTTTTTTTTTAACTAATAATAGTTTTAGGAACTGTTTTCATTTTGAGTAATACTTCTCATTTGTTTAAGTAATAGTTGGTATTGCTATAAGTAATAGTACTACACTTGTGAAGTAATAGTGTTATTATTTTTTTTTAACTAATAATAGTTTTAGGAACTGTTTTCATTTTGAGTAATACTTCTCATTTGTTTAAGTAATAGTTGGTATTGCTATAAGTAATAGTACTACACTTGTGAAGTAATAGTGTTATTTTTTTTTTTTTTAACTAATAATAGTTTTAGGAACTGTTTTCATTTTGAGTAATACTTCTCATTTGTTTAAGTAATAGTTGGTATTGCTATAAGTAATAGTACTACACTTGTGAAGTAATAGTGTTATTATTATTTTTTTAACTAATAATAGTTTTAGGAACTGTTTTCATTTTGAGTAATACTTCTCATTTGTTTAAGTAATAGTTGATATTGCAAAACAGTATTACGTTTACTTATGAACAATGTTACTTTATATGTATACAAATATTACATTAAGAGATGGTAACTATTACTTTTTCTAAACCACTTTGAAAAGCCAAAAAATAATATAAAAACTAAAAAAATAAAATATTCTAACCCAACACAACAGTCATTACATTAAGAAAAAAATATTCAAATAATATTACATAATAAAAAAAATAATAAAAAAAAGCAAAAAGAAAAAATAATAAAAAAAGCAAAAAGAAAAAAATAATAAAAAGAAAAAAATAATAAAAAAAAATAATGAAAATAAAAAAAATAATAAAAAAAAGCAAAAAGAAAAGAAATAATAAAAAACTAGAAAGAGAAAGTACGCATAGTAAGAGTTGGGGCACTGGGACGTGACCTTTTGCTTCTGTGATTTACAAGAGTGGAAATAGTCTGGGTCATGGGTCATGGATCATGGGTTATTCCGACCCGTCTCACCCATGAGACGGGTATTGTTGTTCTCACAGGAGACCATCTCTTTTGATTTTGACCCAAATGCAACCCCCAAGGATGAGTACTCTTCTCTCCGGGCATGCCTTACTGGTAACGGGTTAGTAAATCCTGAAAACTTGCACAAAGTTCATACTTTATTCAATCTTAATTAATGAGGGTATAATAGTAATAATAGGGATGTATTTTTAATTTTTAGAAGTAAACTTAGTAATGCGGGGGTATTAAGTAAACTTGCGGGGGTGAATAACAATTCTCTAACATATACTCCTTCCGTCTCATTCGTCTCATTTATGTAAATGTTTGATAAAAAAGTGATTTATTTCAATGAATAACAGAGATATATATACAAACATCCAAGGCTGTTCTAATTCTATAATACATTGATTTGAAAACAAAAGAGAACTGAAGTGGAAGAGACATTGACTGTCTGTTGGAAGAAGCATGAGGCGGGCGCACCACGAGGAGGGAAGCGGCCGCCTGGGAGGCAGCAAGGCTGGCACCAGCAACGGCAGGCTAGGCGGGCGCAAGCAATGGAGTGAGGCGGGCGCTTGAGAGACAGAGACTGAAGCAACGGGAGGAACTAGTTGAGGCGGACGCCTGGCTTAAGTGGGGCGGGCGCATCACATAGAGGAGAGGAGTTTTGATCTGTAACACGCCCCCGCAAGATGGACGGTCCTTGGGTGAGTCCAATCTTGGAGATGAGAGAAACGAACCGTGCATGTGAAAGGGGTTTTGTAAGAGCGTCTGCTAATTGATCATTTCCGGAGATGTGTCAGATCCGAAGAGTACCTAGCCGGACTTGCTCACGAACAAAGTGGAAGGCAATTGCTAGGTGTTTCATTCTTGAGTGAAAAATTGGGTTGGCGAGTAGTTTGTTGCCCCCAAGTTATCACAAAAATGACCGGTGTGGTAGAGGAGGAAATGCTAAGTTCGGCATTAATGTTTGTGATCCAAAGAGAAGTTCAAATTCGATGTCAGAAGAATCGAGCGGAATCTCGCCTTCGTTGAGGAGAGCGAGCAACGGCTCGTTGCTTTTTGAGGACCAAGCAATTGGGTTGCGGCAGAGATAGACAATGAATCCGGAGGTGGAGAGATAATCATCATTGTCACCGCCCGCCCGGCGTCACAATAAGCATGGAGAATTTGAGGGGAGTTTTTGTAAATTTGAATACCCATATGAAGAGTTCCATGGAGATAGCGAAGTAGTCGCTTAAGAGCGGACCAATGTGATTCTTGTGGGTGGTGAAGAAATTGGGCAAGTTTATTCACTGTGAAGGCGATGTCAGGGCGAGTAAGAGAAAGATATTGGAGACTACTTATGATGGCTCGGTATTCGGTAGGATTGTGTATGGATGTTTTGGGTTGGGCCGAGAGGGGCGGATATGTTGCCATAGGTGTGGGGGATGGTTTGGAGTGTTGCATGTTATGACGTTTTAGAACATCAGAGATGTATTTGGACTGGGAGAGAAGGATTCCATGGGTGTTGGGTGTTATCTCAATCCCAAGGAAGTAGGATAGAGGACCAAGGTCTTTTAGAGAGAAGCGAGACGAGAGAGATTGAATGAATGACTCAAGGAAGGAAGTGGAGGGACCTGTGATGATTATGTCATCAACGTAGACAAGGAGGAGGAGATGATGGGAATTTTTGTTGTAAGTAAACAGCGAGGGATCCGCAATAGAGGGACGTAAACCGAAGGAGGTGAGAAATTGCTTGAGAGCCGCGTACCAAGCACGTGGTGCTTGTTTTAGACCGTAGATGGCTTTTGAGAGCCGACAGACATGAGAGGGTTTGGAAGAATCTTGGAACCCTGGGGGTTGGGACATGAAAACAGTTTCGGAGAGATGACCTTGAAGAAAGGCATTGTTAATATCAAGTTGACGTAGAGACCAACCTTGGGTGATAGCTAGAGAGAGAATTAGACGAATGGTGACGGGTTTGACAACTGGACTGAAGGTTTCGGAATAATCTAGGCCGGGTCGTTGATGGAAACCTTTGGCTACAAGACGGGCTTTGTATTTTTGGATTGTATTGTCGGGGTTGTATTTTATACGAAAAACCCATTTGCAACCAATAATGTTGGGTGCTTCATGGGAAGGAACTAAGGACCAAGTTTGGTTGCGTAAGAGTGCATTGTACTCATCACGCATGGCCTCATGCCAATGGGGAGTGGAGAGGGCCTGTTTGGTGGTGGTTGGGAGGGAGGTAGGTGAGGAGAGGGCAGCAAGGTTTGCATACTTAGGATTGGGTTTGCGTATGCCATGGGAGAGACGTGTGGTAATGGTGCGGGTTGGTGGAGGTGGGGCAGCGGTTGGATTGGGGGAGTTGGGTTGGCTGAGGGAGTAGGATTGGGGATGGAGGCGGAAGCGGGAGGGTGTGAGGGGTTGATTGTAGGAGGTCACAGGGGTTGGGGCGTTGGTGGTATATTTGGGGTGTCATCGACAAGCAGTGTTTGAGGATTTATGTCGGTAGTGAGGGTTGGGAGAATGGGAATAGAGAAGGCACACCATTCAGATGAAGAGAGAGAGGGAGGAGTAGTGTGTTGAGATGTTAGGGAAGTGTATGGAAATTCTGTTTCAATAAATTTAACATGGCGAGAGGTGTAGAGACGTTGAGTTTTAGGATCTATACAATGGTAGGCACTTTGGGAGGAAGAGTAGCCAACAAAGATGCAAGGAGTGGATTTTTGGGGCGAGTTTATGAGGAGTGTATGGTTTGAGCCATGGGTAGCAGAGGCATCCAAAGCTACGGAGTTTGTGGTAATTTGGTGAGGTTTGAAAGAGGCAGAAATAAGGTGAGTCATTTTGAAGAGTAGGAGTTGGGAGCCTGTTTATAAGATAGGCTGCTGTTTGAAGAGCGTGAGTCCAAAAGGTGAGGAAGGTTAGCATGAGAGAGAAGAGAAAGACCTCGTTTCGACAAGATGGCGATGACGCCTTTCGGCAAAACCATTGTGTTCGGAGTGTGTGGTGGGGAGGTGAGATGAGAGATTCCATCTTGAATAAGTGAGGGTGTGAGTTTGAGATATTCTCCTCCATTGTCGGAGAAGAATTGAACTATTGGACGGGAAAAGTATTTTTCGACTATTGCTTTGAAGCGATGAAAGGTAGAGAAGGTGTCGGATTTATTTTTCAAAGGGTATAACCAGGTGTATTTTGTGAAGTGGTCTACGAAAATTACATAATATTTATAATTATCGTAGGAGTATAAAGGAGATGTCCACACATCGGAGAACACAAGGTCGAGTGGAGCATGAGATTGTAGAGTAGATGTGGAGAAAGGAAGTTTATGACTTTTATTGATATTGCATGGGTTACATGTAGTAGTTGAACTGAACGGAATACATAGAGAAAATTTATTGTTCAAATGGGAGATAATAGATGGGGAGGGGTGTCCTAGTTTATGATGCCACGATTTGTGAGACAGTGTGCTTAAAAATGTTTGAGGAGATGAGGAGCGCCATAGGTATATTCCACGATCAGTTGTTCCGTGGAGGAGAATGCGTTGGGTCGAGATTTCCTTGATAAGAAAGGAAGATTGTGAGAACTCAATATAAGAATTATTATCTTTGCAAAATTGAGAGACAGAGAGGATGTTACGAGAAATTTGTGGAACATGCAAGACATTGTTAAAATGAAGAACAGAATTAGAGGAAGGAATAGAGAAACAACCTATGTTTGAAATAGGAAGGGACGAACCATCCCCAATAATGACATCGTCACTGCCATCATAAGGGTGGTGGAGAGAGAGGGTGGAAAGATCGTTGGTGATGTGGTGGGTGGCACCGCTGTCAACAAGCCAAGAGGTTTGGGTAGTGGGGTGACGGGCAGCAGCAGTGTGGGCTTGGGGTTGGGTGGTGTTTTGGCGGGTTGAGCGATTGGAAAAGGAGGGAGGAGGAAAGGTCACATTGGGGTAGTCGCGTTTAAATTGGCGACATTGGGATATTACGTGACCGATGTGTCTGCAATATTGGCATTTGCCTTTGAAGGGTGCGGCGAGGGTTTCTCGGGCAGTGGTGGAGTGGGCAATAAGGAGGGAGTTGGCTGATGAGGAAAGGGGCGAGAGGTGGAGGAGTGATGGGTGTGGGCGACATGGGCAGAAATAGGGAAGCTGGAGGTTGCAGAGTTCTGTTTAAGGGTGAGTTCATGGTGAATGAGCTTCTCGTGGAGGGCTTCGAAAGAGATGGGATTATCTCGGGCACGGACAGAGTCTATGATGGGTTTATAGGCTTCATAATCAAGGCCACTTTAGGATTTTGGCAATGACATCTTCAGTGTCCATGGGTTTGCCAAGGATAGCAAGTTTGTCTGTACAAGACTTGATGGATTGCATATACTCGGTTATGGTTAAGGATGATTTGGTAATGGAGTCTAGGTGATCCTTAAGTTGGAGAATATGGCCTCTAGAAGGGTTGGCGTAGGTGTTTTTGAGAGTGGTCCAAGCTTGGTTGGAGGTTTTGGCATGATAGACTAGTGGTGCGACGGCAGTGTCTAAGGTTCCAAGAAGAGCGCTGAGGATAAGGCGATCTTGCCTATTCCAAGTGATTAGAATTTGGATTAGGGATGTCTTTACCATCGATCTTGATGGTGGCTGTTGGGGGAGGGTCGGAGCCATCAACAAAACCTAGCAAATCAAGACCGAAAAGTAGTGACTCGACTTGGGATGACCAACAGAGGTATGTGAGTGGTGTGAGGATTTTGCACTGAGACAAGTTTACCAAGAGGATTGGTTTGTTAGGCTCGGCCAAGTTTGGAATGGTGGAGGAAGATGGGTTTGCCATGACAACAGATGGGTGGGTGATAGTGGACTGGAGTTTTATAGAGATGATCGGTTATGCTCTGATACCATGTAAATGTTTGATCAAAAAGTGATTTACTTCAATGAATAACAGAGATATATATACAAACATCCAAGGCTGTTCTAATTCTATAATACATTGATTTGAAAACAAAAGAGAACTGAAGTGGAAGAGACATTGACTGTCTGTTGGAAGAAGCATGAGGCGGGCGCACCACGAGGAGGGAAGCGGCTCGGGAGGCAAGAAGGCCGGCACCAAGAACGGCAGCAAAGGCGGGCGCAAGCAATGGAGTGAGGCGGGCGCTTGAGAGACAGAGACTGAAGCAACGGGAGGAACTAGTTGAGGCGGACGCCTGGCTTAAGTGGGGCGGGCGCATCACATAGAGGAGAGGAGTTTTGATCTGTAACAATTTATAGGTTAACCATTTTAAGCATGACACGTAAATTAAGGAAAAAGGTAAGTGGAGAAAGTGTTGTGAGTGTAAAAGTAAAATAGGAGAGAGAATGAGTGGAAGAAATAGTAAATTTGAAAAGTGTTGTGAGTATAAAAGTGAAATAGGAGAGAGAATGAGTGAGTGGAATAGTAAAGATTCTTTGCTATTTTAGGAAAGGTGAAGCTTTTAACGGGATACCCATTTTGGCAAAAAGTGAAGCTATAAATGGAACGAAGGGAGTATAAAAGATGAAAATTCATACAAATACAACAGGAAATAGAGATATTTGTATACTCCCTCCGTCCCGCTCGATGCTTCACCATCTTGGTGAAGTACGCAAATTAAGAAAAATGATGAGTGGAAAATGGGTTGTGAGAGGGAAGAAGTGAGTGGATATGACAAGTGGGACCCGGCCCAATTTAAATATGTGAGGGAGAAAAGTTAGTGGATATGACAAGCGAGTGAGATTGATAACTATATTATCAGTACAAATATCAGATTGAAGGTCACTAAAATAAATACTCCCTCCGTTCCACAACAAGTGACACAGTTACTGTTCCACGCGAGAATTAAGGAAAAAGTGAAAAGGTTGATGTGTTGTGAGTGTAGATAGTTGAGTAGGAGAGAGAATGAGTGGAGAGAATAGTAAATTATAATGGTGTTGTAAGTATTAAAATAATGTAGGAGAGAGAATGAGTGGAGGGAATAGTAAAGATTCTTTGCCATTTTAGGAAGTGTGACTTATCAGTGGGACGCCCAAAATAGCAAAGTGTGTCACTTGTTGCGGGACGGAGGGAGTATATATTTAAGACATATTTAGTTTGTACAAGACGCGTTTTATACGCAAATTCCTGTTCTATTCAATAATACTCACGTTAGGCGTCCGTTTTTCAATGTTATAGAATTAAACGCGTATTTTTGATGTAAAACGTAGATATTGTGCATTGAACGTGATATGTGCGTAGTTTTTAGTTAAGAAACAGGTGATTAAGGGAAGTAATTTGTCCACAATCACTTAATTTTCGCTAACAATTGGGAAAGCGTAATCTATCCTAGTTCTTCTAATCTATCCTATCACATTCTCATTTAACTAAAACATAATAATTAAATTGCAAAAAAATATTTGGATTTATTCCCCAAAGGTCCCTCAAACTAAGCATAAGTTTCAAATAGGATATAATGGAGTATTTATTCCCTTTGAGACCACATGTAAGAATATTTATTTTCCATAGGCCCTCAAATAGCTCTGAGAGTTATGTTTCAGAGTTAAAAGTTGATTTGAAACATAAATCTCAGATTATATTTTTGACTCTGATAGTCATCTATTATGATTTATCTATCATCATTTTTTTTTAAATCATAGTTGTCTATCAGCGCAGGGTATTAGAGGAATAAACAAAAATATTACTTCCTCCGTCCCTAAATGTTTGTCCCAAAAAGTTAGTCTCATTTCCAAAATTAAAGCTTCAAAATACTAAATTTTCAAAACTTGTAATGTAACCTTAAAATGTTTGAAAAGTCAAATGAGACAAACATTTAGGGAGGGAGGGAGTATTAAGTATTTTGTCTGGACACAATTGATTGTGCTGAATAATTTTTCTTATAATTTTTACAAATGAAAATATAAATTAAAATAGGATATTTTTCATTTGTAAGATTTTAAAAATATTACAACTATATTTATTACAGTTGAATATGTTTGTGGATCAGAAAATGGCAGTAATTATTTTTGTTCAAGAATATTATTAAGTATTTTGTCCGGACACAATTGAGTGGTGGAGAGTATGAGTTTTGGATATCATGGAATTAATTATGTTGTTTATATTTTCATTTTGTAATTTTAATTTATATTTTTCATTTGTAAGCTTTTAAAAATATTACAACTATAGTTTTGGATATCATGGAATTAATTATGTTGTTTATATTTTCATTTTGTAATTTTAATTTATATTTTTCATTTGTAAGCTTTTAAAAATATTACAACTATACCCTAAAGCGCTGAAAGATTTAGTTGTCCTTAATGAAATAATTTGTGGACTATTTTGCCCTTTGGTGTTGACACTTTTGAGCGAGAATTTTAGGCTGTTTTGTTATTATATACTCCCTCCGTCCCCTTTGAAGCTTTACCTTTTGTCAAAACGGGTGTTCCATTAAAAGCTTCACATTTCCTAAAATGGCAAAAAATCTTTACTCTTTCACCCATTCATTCTCTCTCCTATTTCACTTTTATACACAACACTTTTCAAATTTACTATTCCCTCCACTCATTCTCTCTCCTATTTTACTTTTACACTCACAATACTTTCTCCACTAATTTTTTTTCTTAATTTGTGTGTTCCTTCAAAATGGTGAAGCAATAAATGGGACGTAGGGATACTCCCTCCGTCCCATTGATAGCTTCACCCTTTTGAGCATGACACGCAAATTGAGAAAAAATGTTAGTGGAGAAAGTGTTGTGAGTATAAAAGTAAAATAGGAGAGAGAATGAGTGGAGGAAATAGTAAAGTTGATTGGTGTTGTGAATATAAAAGTAAAGTAGGAGAGAGAATTAGTGGGTGAAATAATAAAGATTCTTTGGTATTTTAGGAAAGATGAAGCTTTTAACGGGACACCCGTTTTGGCAAAATATAATCCCTCTCCGTCCCATATTAGCTTACTTATTTACTGTTGAGAACGAAAATAGCAAAATGAGTAAGATTTTATGGACGAGTGGGTCCCATAAATAAAGAAGTATTAAAAAAAATTCTTTTTAAAAAAGTGAAACGTTCAAAATAGCAAAATGAGTACTCCCTCCGTCCCAGAACAAGTGACACAGTTACTGTTCCGCACGGGAATTAAGGAAAAAGTGAAAAGGTTGATGTGTTGTGAGTGTAGATAGTTGAGTAGGAGAGAGAATGAGTGGAAAGAATAGTAAATTATAATGGTGTTGTGAGTATTAAAATAATGTAGGAGAGAGAATGAGTGGAGGGAATAGTAAAGATTCTTTGTCATTTTAGGAAGTGTGACTTATTAGTGGGACGCCCAAAATAGCAAAGTATGTCACTTGTTGTGGGACGGAGGGAGTAAGATTTTATGGACGAGGGAGTATATATTTCCATGCTCAATCCCTAAAATGGGGCAATATCCCACGGTCCTTTTCAAGCCATCAGGCCTAAATACCTCCCATATCCCAATATCCAATTTTTGCTTCATTATGTAACTAAAAAAAATAAATTAAAATTACTATTCAAGACTCAAATTTTTGTATATAGAATTTCACTTATTATTATCATCTTTCAAATCTAAGCTTTAAAAAGAAAAAAATTCGAAACTAAAACAACCTTTCAACCCAAACCAACCTCAAAAATTAAGACTTTGTAATAATTTTTCATAAATTTATTTTCCATATAATAAGTATTGTAATTAAAATAATAGTACTTATTTTAGAAGCGTGATTAAGATGAGACTTTTTTGAAGTGTAATTGAAATGATACTGAACAAAAAAACAATTTTAGATGATTAGTTTGATGAGTTTTTAATGTTTCCTCCGAGGGGGCATTTGCTTTTTTATTTTAAGCCTTGTTTGTCTCTTAACACTTACTCCCTTCGTTCCGGAGAACTTTACCCCTTTACTATTGAGAATGAAAAATAAGAAATAATGTTATTAAAGTATGTGTTGTGAGTGGGAGGAGAGAGAATGAGTGGAGAGAATAGTAAATTTGAAAAGTGTTGTGAGTGGGAGGAGAGAGAATGAGTGGAGAGAATAGTAATTTTTTTTTTCTTTTTTAGGAAAGTGGGACTTTAAAGTGGGACACCCAAAATAGTAAAAGGGGTAATGTTTTATGGGACAGAGGGAGTATTCATTAAGAGGATTAGAGAAATAAGTGTGTTTGTTTTTTTTTTTTTGAAATAAGGCTTGTTAGGCTCTTAAAGTCCTCTTAATTTTAAGTGGTTAAAATGTTGCTGAATTGCCTCTGAAAGTCTCTGAAAGCCACTGTTTCATATTTGGTTTTGGTTAATTTTTTTTTTAAACTGTTTACTGTTTCATATTGCATTTACGTTTTTTTTTATTATTTTTTTTAATTTTTTTTATTTTTTTAATCGTTTGAGATAATGAATTCGTATAGAAAATCAAACAACTTATCCAATTCAATTCGCTTTCGCCTTTAATCATTCAGCCATTTTCAGAACTGAAATCAAATTTCAGCACTTATCACTTAAAAAAAATAAAAACCCCTTAAGTCTACTTTACTTTTGCATATGTCCCAACGTCAGACAATACAATAGAAACACATTACCTTTTCCTTCTCCCTTTTCTTCTCCCCCTCTCTTCTCCTTCCTGTTGAAAATAATTTTGGTAATTTGGTTGGACCAAATTTTGACCTAATTATTAACGTTCTCCTTACTGTATGAAGAAACGGTTTTTTTAATATCCAGAAATCTTCAAAATGAATATCCAGAAACCTTCAAAATGTTTCTGGATATTCATTTGATGGTTTCTGGATATACATTTGAAGGTTTCTGGATATCCAGAAACCTTCAATAAGCAATTTCTCGATATGCACCTAACACATTTCTGAATATACATTCACATACTTCTGGATATGCACCTAACACATTTATGGATTGCCAGTTTAAAGTTTCTGGATATTCATTTTGAAGGTTTCTGGATACTCATTTTGAATGTTTCTGGATATTCATTTGATAGTTTCTGGATATACATTTGAAGGTTTCTGAATACTCATTTTATAGTTTCTGGACATGATCAATTGTGTGTTTCTGAATATTCAATTTGGTAGTTCTGGATATTAAAAAACACGTTTCTCCATAACTTATGGAGAAACGCGTTTCTCCGGAGACCTACTCAATTATTAAATAGATTTCATTTGTTGAAAAATGAAATAAGTTACAAATATGAAATCTACATTTTGTAACTTGTAGAGGAAAATGATGCTGCAGGAATTGTGCTTATCAATCTTCCTCCACGTGGCAGGACGAATCACCTGGCTCCTTGACCTGAAATCAGAACCCACGACTAGCCGGATGTGTCTCCGGCGAAGACGCTCGGGCGTGAGAGTAAGATCACAGTTGTATATAGCACAAAATGTATTGAATACTGAATTCCAATAACAAAATGGCAGTTACCTTTGCCCCGTTGGCAGTGATGAGGTATTTATAGTTGATGTAGGTGATTTAATGACGTGGCTACATGAGCTCCGAGATTGTAGGAACAGTTACATGTGGTGTGAACGTGTCCTGTAATGGTCCCTGATTTGTAGGGAAGCAGTTATGGTAAGACTTGACCCACGTGCATCTATCTCAGTTAGCTCGACGTTTGCTATTTAGGTCGAGGTCGCCATTTGTAGAATGATCGACCTGACTGGCGGGTAGAGCATGGTTCGTACCCGAATTATAATATGGATCATGAGGTCGGACTAAGTTAAGTCGGGACCTGATCGGTCGGACCATAGACTTAGTCGACTGATATTTGAGATGGGCCTTGGGCCTTGTTCTGTTTGGATCAGTCTCATTGAAAATGTGGGAGCCAATGCTATCTGTGATTGGGCTTTACTTGCTTGGCCCAACTCGACACTTTTGGTATGTTCAGTGGCCCCCAACTTTCGAGTGGACTTTGTCGACTTGAAAGTTAAGAAGATTTTTGATGTGAATTATTTTATCCGCAGGTCGTTACCAATTTTTTGAGGTAGGTCGACCACAATGACGTGGCATAATCCCGGACGTTGGCGATGAACTGCTAGATCTAACGAGCGCCGTTTTGCCATAATGATTATATTTTTGACGTTTGAGAGTCCGCCTAGGAAACTGTTTCCGCCATTAATTAGGAAAATTAAATTCGAATTTCCCTTTGCCCTTTCCAATTCAGGAAGCTATAAATTCGAGAGTCCTTCCCCATTTACAACTTTTGCCCTCTCTGAACTCTGTGTGTGATTCCGGCGGTGATAAAGGAAATTGATTCTTGCTATAAATTGGTGTTTTCGCCCTCCATTGCTCCGTTTTTCTCCGCCGCTAAAGGTATTCCCCTTGTTCTTTAGAATTAGGGCTTTAATTTCGCAATTTCTTTGATTTCGCCACGGCTAGGACCTTTAGTTGTGAGGCCTGAGCCGGGTATGGTTACCGTAGTGTCAATCGTAGAGTCTACAAACACTTGAATGGCGAGTGGAGGGAGATAACCGTAGAGGAGTGTTCCTTAATTTTGACCCGATGGGGTTTGCGTTTCTCCGAGCTAAGTTTGCCTCGTGGGAGATGAATTAGGTGCCTTAAGAACGGATGATCCAAGAATTGTGTCTTTTCACCTCTTCCATGAGCTTCTCGATCACATAGCCGTGTTTTATGTCAAGGATGCTAATAAGCCTTCCTTTATTAGAAATAGGATAGGATTCCCGGGAATCTAGGTCGCCCTCAGTGTATCTACTAGGACTCCCGAGACTTCATGTAGAACCGATTCCCCGTTTTCCCTTCTTCTTGTACGTATATGTCAACTTCGTGAGAAGCCGGTGTCTCCACTTCCTCAAGTCCGCGCACCGTGAATGCTTTTGAGACTACCGTGGTACTGTGCAGAATGAGAGAGGATATGTGCCACAAGGGCCACTTAGGGGAAAGCGTAATTTTCCCTCCGCACCGTCTACTATCCATGACTTCGTGAGGTGGACAGAATGAGTTTGAAGTTACCCTTTATAGCAAGGCTGATTTTTTCGTACTATTCGGGAAGTCCTACAAGACCGATACCACCAGAGTAGCCTTCTATTATGGCCGCTTTATTGCCGGCCTTGGACGCCCTCGACCCCTTCATCAATGAGTTCTTAGAGTGTGCCAATGCCTTACCTCTCCAACCGGGTGCCAATACATGCAGAGTCTTGGTTTGCTTCATCATGGTGTGTCGTTTCTTAGGGTATGAGCCCTGTATGAGGGTTTTTAGAGAGTTCTTTGCTGTGAAGTTTGATAAGAATGGTGGCATAAGCACTCCCTCCAAGGCAAATTCCCCCAAATTATTTATAAACTTGCCTAGCAAAGTCGGTGGCTGAAATTCCCATGTAGCAGTAGTGGAGAGTAGGTTGGGATGGGAGTTCCCTCTACCAAGTGAGGAGACCAAGGTGGTGAGAGATGAAGATCAGTGGGAACCTCATTGGCATGGAGACCTGCGTAGGAAGTTGGCGGAGTTGGTTGCTCAGAGGCCCATCAGTTGGAAGATCCTTGGGACTACGAAATATAATTTTATCCAAGCTGGTATGATGCTAGGGGATGATGATGTAGTGCCACTAGTTCCCATAGTGAGGTGTTCGAGGTATCCAGATTGGGTGACCCACGCTCATGCAAGATTTGAGAAGATGTGCTCCCTCTGTCAGAAGACTAAGAATTATTGCAAGGATAATGGGGAGCATTTTGGTGGTAAGGGTTTACTCGCCTCTTCCTCCTCTATATATGAAACTTCTTATGTGCGAGTTCCGCCTTACTTGGCATCTCGCCCTTTCGATCATTTAGTCGTCACTTCCTGGTCCCAACAGGTAGCACTTGTGCCCTTTATGTGTGCCGCCTATAGGATTTGTTAGCTCGCAATTGATCTTGCTCGTATGTAGAACTCGCACTGCATACATAGAACTTTTATTTTTGATGTCGAGCTAACACTTTACTTTTTTGTTTTGCGCAGCTTTAACTCCCGCTCAGAAGCTAATATGGGGAGAGCCGTTGATATCGTGAAGGCCAAGAAAAGCTATGGAAGAGCAAATTCCAAAGAGAACCGCGAGGCGTAAGGTGCTAAGAGGAATGACTTGCTGAAGTTAGTTGATGAGGATAAAACAAAGTTCATTCCTGCCGAGGAGAACTTGGAAGTGATAGATGATGCTACAGAGGGTGAGGATGTTGAGGGTGATGCTGCCCAAGGCTCTGAAGAGGCCAACATTGCTGGTGAGGAGGAGGCCGAGCTGAATGTGGAACCAGAGAAGGAGGTCGCTCGTGCCAGACTCGAGCTCAAGTTAAGTCAAAAACCAAAGCCAAGACTAAAGCTGCCTCTAAGAGAAAGTCCCACATCATTTCTTTGGATGAAGATGAGGATGAAGATGATGCTGCCCCTATAAGCAAGGTGATCAAGATTGGCCCTTCAATAGCGAGCTCGACATCCAATCAAGTCGGTGCCAAACAACCGCAGAGACTGAAGCCGTAAGTCCACATGCCTCCCCTATTCAAGTTTCATATGACGAGCCGATTCATAGGGTAGCTGAGCTAAGTGAGGTGCCTCCTTTGACCAGGATTAACAGCTTGGCTAGGGAGTATCCAGAGCTGGAATATGGCCAGGTAGTTGTCAGGAGGGGAGCTGATCAGGATCTTATCAGAGAGTTTACTAATAAGCCATTGACTCCAGAAGCTTGTCGAGCTCGAGTTGGGTTGGCTTCCTCCGAGGTAACCCTTGAGCTTTTTAATGTATTCATTCTTCTTGCCGTTTCCTCTCCTTTCTTTTCATTTGATCTGACCCCTTGTATCAACTCGTTATTTCAGTCCCTTGCCATGATTGATTTAGCCACCACTTATTGGAAGGCGGCAGAGGAGCAGGAGAAGCTGGCCAAGACTATGTTGGCTCGTAAGAACGAGGAACTGGGGAAGCTGGAAGGTGATCAAGCTCAGTTGAAAGAGGACTATACAAAGCTGAAAGGAGAGTTTGACAAATTGAAGGAGGAGAACTCGGACTTGGATAACTCTTATGAAGCTTTGAAGCTTTTGAAGGATAATGAGATCAAATTGAAGGAGGAGGCCTGGAAGAGCTTAGGGGAAGCCAACAGTGAACTCGCTCATCTCAAGGAGGAGAAAAAGAAAGTGACAGCTGATCTCGAGCTGGCAAAGCAACAGCTAGCAGAGGTGCCAGTCACCTTGGCCAAGAAGCAGGAAGAGCTTGAGGCAGCCCGGCATAAATGGGAGGAAGAGCTTGTTGCTGCTGTAAAGGAGGCCAAGGAGGAGGCCATTAAAGCTTATAAGGAGAGCGACGAGCTCCATGATCATGTCACCAAGGAGGCCCAAGTGTTCTTTAAGGCTGGTCTGAGTCATATGGCCCGACGCATTATTGTGGATCCTTCGGTTAATATAACAATTGAGAAGCTGGCTCAATGGGCTTACGAGGAACCATATAATACCGCAGCTCGACAGGGCCACTCCTTGGTGCCTTATACTGATAATGACAAAGAGCTCATAGCCAAAGATGATGAAGAGGCTGAAGCCGCGCCCTGGAACCCTCCTGAGGTAGCGAAAGTTAATTTTGACACTATCCTTGCTGAGCTCGAAGATTATGAAGATCCAACTTTTGATGATGAGACACCAAAATATACTATCAGTGACTCAAGGAAGGTCGTTTATCACCAAGAGCGTGTTCGGGGGAGCCATCCGCCATAGATGAGGAAACTACTGTTAATCCCATGCTCACTGACACTCAAGTCGTCAATGAATCCATAGAATGAAGTCCAATGTCACTGGTTATGTATTGAACAAGTCCCAAACATTTTTTGCTTTTTTGTTCTGAATACTTGGATGCCTTGGCCCTATTTTTTGGGAGGCAAAATATTTTTGTAAGTTAATTTTGTCTAAGTCTTAGCC
Source organism: Adenophora triphylla var. japonica (assembly GCA_022495995.1). Classification (NCBI taxonomy): domain Eukaryota; kingdom Viridiplantae; phylum Streptophyta; class Magnoliopsida; order Asterales; family Campanulaceae; genus Adenophora; species Adenophora triphylla. Next base: position 28,411 of record JAFEMH010003416.1, read on the forward strand.
CGTTTTGGGAGACTTACCTTTATCATAGCTGACTTTATTTATTGCATGTTGTATGCTTTTGATGTAAGTGTCGAGCTAGATGTAGTAGGGCCAATGAGTCATCTTAAGTTTAAGGTCGTCCTGACTTTATGATGCTTTAGTCGACCTCAGACTTATAGAGTCACATTAGCTTTAGGAGTTCGAAGCTGACCCTGAGTCGAGCTGATAATTGAAGTCGACCTAAGATCGGACTTGCTGAAGGGACTAAACTGATTAAGAATCGAGTTTATTGGAACGAAGTCGACTTAAGAGTCTAACTTGTTTATATGAACGAAGCTGATTAGGAATCGAGCTTGTTAGAACAGACTGACTAAGAGTCGAGTTTGTTAGAACGAAGTCGACTGAAAGTCGGACTCGTTAGGTAGACAAAACTGATTAAGAATCGAGCTTGTTAAAACGAAACTGACTAAGAGTCGAGCTTGTTGGGGTTAGTATGACACTATGTTTGATCGAATAAACTGCGCTTTTTATTGAAGTAGGGAACAAGCTTACATCAATTTGAAACTTAGAACTAGAACAAACTTCAAGTGTTGCGAACTGAACTAACTTTTTGAGCTCCAATATAGGAAACCAAACTAGAAGTAGTACTTGATCAAGTGAGTAGCATGCCAAGGATGTTTCAACTCGTCTCCTCCTGGATAAGCTATCATGTAGGTTCCTTCCTTGACGACTCGAGTAACCACATGTGACCTTCCCGCTAGGAGATAGCTTATTTTGCTGGGTCCTTCTACCCGTTGCTTCGATCTTTCTCAACACGTGGTCCCCTACTTGGAATGACCTTGCCTTGACCTTCTTGTCGTGGTAACTTTTAGTTCCCTGCTTGTAGTTGACCATTCGAAGGTAGGCTGTATCTCGCTTCTCGTCGATCAGATCCAAGTCGATCAATCTGTTGATGTCATTCTGCTCCTGATTGAAGAAAATCACTCTAGCGGAGGGAAATCCGAGCTCGCAGTGTCATGGCCTCGATCCATATGTGAGAGCAAAGGGGTTTCCCGTAGGCCTCGAGTGGTTGTACGAACCGCCCAAAGAGCAAGGGGAGTTCGTCCAACCAATTATTGCGTCGACCTACGAGTCCCGTCTCGAGCGAGGATAGTACAAGTTTATTTGCCGCCTCGCCGCCCGTTGCCCTGGGGGTAGGCGACAGAAGATTTCCAATGTTTGATTCCTACTCGATTCATCTCTGCTTCGAAGGTTTGGGAGAACTGTAAACCATTGTCGGACACTATAGCCCGAGGAAAACCAAACCGACACCAAATGAAGTCAAGAATGAAGTTGATGGCATTCTCCTCTGTGATTCGAGCTAATGGCTTGGCTTCAACCCACTTTGTGAAATAATCGATAGCGACGATCACGTACTTGCAATTTCCTCGGGCGGGAGGGAAGGGTCCAATCAAGTCGACACCCCACATATCAAATGGCCAAGCCGCAATTACCGGAGTCTCGCTTCGGTTGTCGGCATATGAGGTAAGTTGGCAAACCTTTGGCATTGATCACATTGCTGAACAAAGTTGTGGGTGTTAGCTCTCATATGTGGCCAGTAGTATCCCAAGGTAATTAACTTGTCAGCAAGGGTCCTGGCCCCTGGGTGTCCGCCACAAATCCCGCTGTGCACTTCATGTATCAATAGGGCGACCTCTTGTGGGTGGATACACTTTAGCAGTGGTCGAGTGTAGGATCTTCTGAATAGGTCGCCTCCTTGAATGACGTATCTTGGAGCTTTCTTTTTGATAGCTCGAGCTTTCTTCTCGTCGTCAGGCAGCTCACCGCTTTCTAGGTAAGCCTTCATTTCCTCAATCCAACACTTCTCGTGAGTCCAATTTCTCGAGGGATCATCTATGCATTGAATTTTTACCCTTTCATAAGCTGGATTTTTGAGGAAGGAGATGGGCTCATCATGCGGCTCATCTGAAGTAGCTAATTTCGAGAGGAGGTCGGCTAGCTCGTTGTCTTCCCGTCCAATCCTCTGAATCTCCCAAAATTCTAAGTCTTTTATCAACTCCTTCACCAGGTCGCAGTATTTGATTAGAGTGGAACTAAGCATTTCGTACTCGCCTTTGACCTGGTTGACTATCAGTTGTGAATCACAATAAGCCATAATCTTAGTCGCTCCAAAACACTTGGCGTACTCTATAGCTGCTATCAAGGCTTCGTATTCAGCTTGGTTGTTGGAAGCATCGAACTTGAACCTCAGTGACTCCTCATACACGGTTCCAGATTCTGGTTCAATTAGCACTATCCCAGCTCCACTGCTATTTTTGGTCGCCGATCCATCTGAATAGACCTTCCAACAATCGTCGGGTAGACTGATGGCGACCTGGGACTCTGGCTCCTTCCCTTTAGCCTTTTCCTTAGGAGCTCGCTGCTCGTTGTCTTCTTTGGTGAACGTAAGCTCGACCAAGAAGTCTGCTAGAGCTTGAGCCTTCAGTGCCTTTCGAGGTCGATACTCAATGTCAAATTCAGTAAGGGCAATTGACCAATTGAGCAGTCGACCTGAACTCTCCGGCTTGTGCAATATCTTTCTCAAAGGCGCATTAGTAAGAACCACAATTGGGTGAGCCAAGAAATAAGCTCGCAGTTTCCTTGAAGCCACGACTAGAGCATAAGCAACCTTCTCAGCATTATAATATCTGCTCTCCACATCTGACAAGGCCTTGCTGATGTAGTATACTGGTTTTTGAAGCCCTTCCTCTTCTCTGATCAAGACTGCTGCAACCGACTTGTCCCCCACAGACAAATACACAAACAAGGTCTCACCAGTGGTCGGGCTGCTCAGGAGTGGAGGAGTAGCAAGGTATTCTTTGAGTTGTTGGAACGACGAATGACATTCGGCCGTCCACTCAAAGTTTTTCGTCCCCCTCAATGACTTGAAGAAGGGGAGAGACCTTTCAGCCGACTTGGATATAAAGCGACCTAGGGCTGCCACCCTGCCATTGAGTCGTTGCATCTCTTTTATACTTGTAGGCTCCTTCATCTCGACTAGAGCCTTGATCTTTTCCGGGTTAGCCTCTATACCTCGTTGAGATACCATGAACCCAAGGAACTTTCCAGCAGCTACACCAAATACACACTTGCTGGGGTTGAGCTTCATGTCGTTTGCTCTTAAATTGGCGAACGTTTCCTTTAGGTCGACCACGTGACGTCCAGTCTTTGTTTTGATGACCATGTCGTCGACGTAAGCCTCCATGTTTTGACCAATTTGAGAAGCAAAAACTTTGTTCACCATTCTTTGATAAGTCGCCCCTGCATTCTTCAATCCAAAGGGCATCATGTTGTAGCAGTAGATGCCTCCAGCCGCTTGAAATGCCGTTTTCACAATGTCATCCTCGTGCATCTTTATCTGGTGGTATCCTGAGTAAGCGTCGAGGAAACTGAGGGTGGAGTGACCAGCAATGGAGTCAACTAGCTTGTCGATCCTGGGAAGGGGGTAGCTGTCTTTTGGGCAAGCAAGATTGAGAGTGGTGAAGTCGACGCACATCCTCCATTTGCCATTTGATTTCTTCACCATGACCACGTTGGCCAACCACGTTGTATGAGTGGCCTCCTTGATTATCCCTGCACTTAAAAGTTTTTGTACCTCAGTTTTAATAGCCTCTTCCTTGTCACGAGCAAAACTTCTCAACTTTTGGGGTCTAGGTTTTATGGTCGGGTTAACTTCAAGTCTGTGAACGGCGACCTCTTCCTTGATTCCCCTCATGTCTTCTACCCTCCATGCAAAGACATCATTACTCTCCTTGAGTAGCTCGATGATTTCTGCTCGCTCCTCAACTGATAGCTGCTTTCCAATCTGAATTTTTTGGTCGGGGTAGGAAAGGTTGGTAATTACTGACTCTAGTTCATCCACAACCTTCTAGCTCGGTCCATCCCCGAATTGCAGAGTCTCAATTATTATCTCTGAACCTTTGCCTTTCCTCAGCTCCCAAATGTGGAGCTTCCTCAGCTATCATGTCATCCAACTTGTCTGCAACCTCGCTGGTGGTGGTGGCCCCCGAGTTATTGTCGAGCTGGAGGCATAGGTTGCCTATGAGGACTTGGTCGACCATAACTACATCTGGATCGACCTCTGTGGTGTCAGAGTGACGTGTCGACTCAAGCATGACCTCGTCATTTGAGCGATAGGTCGACTCTTCCACATTGGTGATTGTAGACAGCCGAGTAGTTTTGGTGACTGATTGAGATAGCTTTAAATAACCGTCTGCCGTCTCGATCTCAAACTCTCTCTTCTTTCTTTCCCGAAGAACATGGTCCAGGTAAGCTCGAGCTGTGCCTTGTATGCAGCCTACTCCCGCAGGTGTGGGGAACTTCACTCGCTGATGAGGGATCGATGCCACCATTCCAAGAGCGACCTGTCCAGGAATACCAAGTATGGCAAACAGAAGTCACTATTTACATCAATCACGATAAATTGTACCTTTGACACAATCCTTTGGGGATGATGGCCTAGGTCGACGTCGAGCTCTATCTGGCCTTTAGCATCAACTCGATGGTTGGTGAAGCCCTCTAACCTACCATCATATCTTTCCAACTGTTCGTCATTAAGACCCATCTCTTTGAAAGTCTTGTAGAACAAGATATCCTCGAGCCCCCGTGTCGACTAAGAGTCTGCTCGTCGTACATCCGTCTATGAGACCTGGGATGACGAGAACTTGCTCTCTAGCCGCCACGTTAGTTGCCAATTCATGAGGGTAGAAACTGATCACTTCATCTCTTACATCTCTCCTTGGAGGTACATGTGGGGCTTTTTGAGCCGAAAGATCTTGTGTTTGATGGCCGTGTTGCTTGCTTGTTCGCAATGACCCCTGTGTTCAATCTAGGTTGCCTCGGCCCCCGCTGTCCACCTCGCCGGGTTGCCGCCCCCACCGGCCGAGGCCTTTTCACATAAGCGTCGAGCCTCCCTGTGTCGACCATTCTTTGGATTATACGTTTCAAACCCAAACCATCTTCTGTTAGATGACCCGTGTCCTTGTGGTAATCACAATACTTGCTGTTGTCTATCCTAAACTTGTTGCCTGGGTTCATTGGAACAGGAGGAGCCACTGACAAAGCATTCATAATTTCGTTCGACTCACCGTAAGGGAGTGAAAGCCTCGGGTACCTTCTCTCGTAGCCCTTGTCCTGTTTTTGCCGTTTTTATTGTTTCCTCCATTTTTGTTGGGGTCTTTCTTATCATCGGCGACCTCAACCTTTGGGCTCTTACCATTCTTCTTCTCCTTCCTTTCCTCGCAGAGCAACGTTATACACCTTTTCGAACAACTCCCGTCGGGTTGTGACTGCATTTAACCGTGAGCTCATAATCCACGGCTTCCGAGGAAATACCACTCCTAAGCAATTTATCACCTCTCCGTCGGTGAGATCCTCTTCAATCTTGTCAACCATTTCTTTAAACTTGGTGAAGTAGCTCATGGAGCTTTCATTTTCGCCCGCACCAAGTTGTTTAGATCGGGCCACCGTTACTTTCCGAGCTCCACTGCCGAGAAGCGATCCAGAATTTTGTTCTTAAACACGTCCAAGTATTTATGCCGCCACCGCCAACCCATTAAACCATGTCAAAGCCGCTCCCGCGAGGGTACTTATCGTGGCTTTGCACATATTGTCGTCTTCATTGGCGACCTAAACACATCGTGGCTTCCAGTGTGCTATGTGACTTCTTGCATTGGTGGCTCCAGAGTACTTTTCCAATAAGGGAAGTCTCGAAACTTGGAGGAGGTCGACTGTCTCTCATCTCCCTTCGATAGAGGTCGAAGAGCAAAATCAACTCGTTCAACCTTTCCAGCCTCCTTTTTCTTCTCCTCCTCCCATTGCTCAAATTTCTTCTTCATCAACAACCATTCCCGAGCATCGGGTCTTTCATCTCCCGGAGGGGGAACAACATTTGACTTCTCGACCTTCACTTCGGGGGAGTTACCCGCCTACTCCTCCTCGTCTCTCGTGAGAATGAGCCCTCTCTCGATCGAACCGGAGATCTCGCGCCTCGTCATTTCCTTGTGGCGACTGCGCCTATCAAGACCGGATGGCGACTGCGCCTATTATCTCCGAGTGGCGACCTGCGCCTCTCCTCTCTCTTATAGGCGACCTGCGCCGTTCCTCGTCTCTATGAGACCCCGATCTCTCGTGTCCGCGCTGGAGAAATGCGTCTCGTTTCGTTGGCGGTTAATTGCGTCCTCAAATCGACCGAGCCTCTTGCTCCTCGTTTCGCTGAGGCTAGCCCTCAGGTCGTTACTTGGCACGTGAACGATAGTGGGAGCTCGCCGAACTATCCCGTCTCGCCATTCTCGTCCCACACCCTCATTTGGCCTAGCACTCCCGGCCCGATGCCTATCGTAGACCCGAGTGGGAGCCACTCTTTCGATCGTATGTCGGCTCGCTTCCGCTCCTCCACGGCTATCAAGTCGCCCAAGATTTGAGCTCGTTCCAACATCATTTCCTTCTTGCTCATGGGATTACTTGAAGGACCCGCCCGCTTCCCACGTTCACCGTCCGGTTGGACGCTTAGAGGAGGTGGGACTCCTTGTCCCTCCATATGCCTTTTCCCTCTCCTTGTGTCAGGCAATCCTCTGCCATCGACAACACTGGTAGAGCGCGTGGCTCTACCATGAGGACGATTGGGTGGGGGAGGAGTCAAGTCCATGTTTTCAGCATTGACATTGAGATTTCCCGCGTTTGTATTGGTGTTGTTGTTCACTTCAATGAATTCTTCAGAAGCATCCTCCACATGCCCGTCTGGGGTTACCATGGTTGTAGGTTGAGAAGAGTTTCGAGGTCAAGCTTTAAGCACGATTCCCGGCAATGGAACCAAACCGATGCCGCAGAATTGTGCTTATCAATCTTCCTCCACGTGGCAGACGAATCACCCGGCTCCTTGACTCCGAAATCGTAACCCACGACTAGCCGGATGTGTCTCCGGCGAAGACGCTCGGGCGTGAGAGTAATATCACAGTTGTATATAGCACAAAATGTATTGAATACTGAATTCCAATAACAAAATGGCAGTTACCTTTGCCCCGTTGGCAGTGATGAGGTATTTATAGTTGATGTAGGTGATTTAATGACGTGGCTACATGAGCTCCGAGATTGTAGGAACAGTTACATGTGGTGTGAACGTGTCCTGTAATGGTCCCTGATTTGAAGGGAAGCAAGCATGGTAAGACTTGACCCACGTGCATCTATCTCAGTTAGCTCGACGTTTGCTATTTAGGTCGAGGTCGCCATTTGTAGAATGATCGACCTGACTGGCGGGTAGAGCATGGTTCGTACCCGAATTATAATATGGATCATGAGGTCGGACTAAGTTAAGTCGGGACCTGGTAGGTCGGACCATAGACTTAGTCGACTGATATTTGAGATGGGCCTTGAGCCTTGTTCTGTTTGGATCAGTCTCATTGAAAATGTGGGAGCCAATGCTATCTGTGATTGGGCTTTACTTGCTTGGCCCAACTCGACACTTTTGGTATGTTCAGAAAAGATTACAGAAATAATATAAAATACATAAATTAATAAACTGAAAATACAAACAAAAGGATAGTTGTTGTTATTGTTGCACGAGCCCAATGAATTTCACTGTCTCCTTAAGACATATTCGTCCCCTCACCGAGTGTGCTTGAGCTTTGTTGGGACGCTTGTCTCCCAGGATAGAACGTGCGAACCGGGAGCACTTTGCACCTAAGTATCCCGGCGAGCTGAAGAATGCTTGGACTAAATCACCTCTTGATATTACTATGGATGCTAGGAGGCCAAAGAATAAATAACAATATGCACCAAGAGGAATATGGAAGAGGATTGTAGAATCAAGTGCTTGTTTTCTCTGTTGAGTTGTAGTCTCCAACTGTTTTTAACAAACATTGTCAATACTCCCTTATAAAGCCATAATCCAATAATCAAAAACTGAAAATGAATCATTAAATCGAGAATTATTACAAATAATTTCGGTCATTAATCCAAAATATTAAACATGAATATTTTGATTTTTCATTTTTCCACATTTATGGCACGGCTGTTACACTTTGAAAATCAAACAGTCATCAATGCTCAGGAACTGCTCGACCGAGCAAGGCATATGCCTCGGGCCCGCGGAGCATTGATGATGTCCAAACGGACAACCCGGCTCGGCCCGACCCTCCAACGAAGGGCCAAACGGACAAACGGGCTTTACCCGGCCCTTTCGTGAGGAGAAACGGGCTAAAGCCCGACCCCACCCGTCCGTTTTGAGGTGGTGAGGCCCGCCCGTATAGCCCGGATCCAAGGATCCACGGGCCAAACAGATTTTACCCTTTTTTTTTTAATCTGAAAATGCTTGAATTTTTTTTTAAAAAAATAAAAAGTTCTTTAGAATTAAACAAAGAATTAAAAAAAACAACTTAGTCCCAATAATGTTAATTATATTTTCTAAGATATATAATTATAAACTTTTATTAACTTAAGTAAATAAAAGTTTATTATTATAAATTTTTATTTAATATAAATTTTTATTTACTTAAGTAAATAAAAGTTTATAATTATACTTATTAGAAAATATAATTAACATTATTGGGATTTGGGACTAAGTTTTTTTTTTTAATGTACATATATTTATTTAATAAATGAAGTATACCTCTTAGAAAATAATTTGGTAAAAACAATGTACATTTATTTTTTAATAAATGAAGTATACATTTGTGAACGTTGTAAATAAATGAAGTAAAATTATGAAATGACGTAGTCAATTTACTAATAGAACACAACATATTTTTTTTGGATTTTCATTGTCTTCAAATGATGGAAATTTAAATTACATAGTCTTGAAATGATGAAAATTTAAATTACATATTTTTTGAATAACAAAGTCTTGAAATAACATAGTCTTAAAACATAATCTTGGAAATAATTAAAAAAAGGTCTTCAAATCTTCAAATAACATAGTCTTCAAATCTTCAAATTAAACATTGTCTTAAAAAAAGCTTTAAATCTTCAATATCGTCGTAGCTTCAAACTCTTTGAAATTGTTGAATTCTTCGAATCTTCTATTATCCATCTCTCAAAAACTCTTCGTTGAGGTCGTCTTCATCGGGGCTATCACATTCGTCATCTTCAAGATCTTGAAATGTGTCTTGTTTCCTCAATTCCGCATCATCCCAATTCGAAAGACAAATCAACCTCTCAATTAGAGCGGGCTTGAGTTTATTTCTCTTTTTCGTCACGACTCTTCCTGCAGCACTAAAAGCAGCCTGCGATGCTACCGTGGACACCGGAGTAGTAAGTACATCACGTGCCATCACAGAAAGAATAGGATAAATATTAGCATGAGATTTCCACAATTGGAGGACATTTAAGTCCTCAAAACTTTCACCATCTAAGGGGTAGAAGGGACTATCAAGGTATTGGTGTAACTCATTCCCCCCACTTTCAATAGTAGTATTAGAGGAGGATGACCCTTTTGCTTTCTTCAAGAAACCCCAACCTTTTTTAAACAACTTAGTTTTCTCTTTTCCTAATCTTTCGGATGTAGTGGTTGGCCTTTTGAGTGTTCTACAATAGTGGTCATACAAACGAAATAGGATGGTGTGAATTTCCCTAAGTTGTTGCCTAGACAAAGTTATTACACTAGGTTCAAGCTCGGGCCTCATGTTTTCATAAAATTGATCAAAAAATTCACCTAATAAGGTGAACTTAATTCTAGGATCCATTATCGCGGCTAATTGGGAAGCTATGGAAAAATGTGGATAATACTTGGTGATTTTTTTTCCATATCCATAACGGCACCTCCAAAGATTTCATGTGTTCTATGTTGACTAATAACCCCACTTATGATATATAGCTCACGACATAAAATATGGGAGGTGGGATAATAGCTTCCCGAAAATATTTTAGTAGCCCTCCAAAAAGGTTTAAGTAAACCTAATAGTGCAGTAGCTATCGACCAATAATGATCACTAATTTGGTTGTCCATTTGATAATTCGCAAAGTATTCCTTTATGATCACCTTATAGTCAACCGCTCTCTTCAACATGGTATAGGTTGAGTTCCACTTAATATCCTCGGCCACTTTCGGCTTCAAGTATTTCATGTTATAAGCGCCACATAAATCGGCATAAACTTTCAACCTTGGCCCGGAATTTCGAATAACATGGCAAGCCGTGTTAATGTGGGCGGTGAGATACTTTAGTGAGCGTATCAAAACATGGATACTTAGATTAAGAATGTGACATACACACCTAACATGAAACAAGGTGCCATCTAGAGGAGGATCAAATGCTTCAATCAACATTTTGACAGTGAGTGTATTATAGGTTGCATTATCAAAGGACATGGTGAAAATTTTGGGCATGGTGACATACTCACTTAATACATCCTTAATATGGATCGTACATTGCAAGGAAGTGTGGGGATAGGACATTGTTCTAAAGGAAATCACCCTCTTTTGCAAATACCACCCTTGTGATCTTGGAGTTGACTCACTAGTTTGAGTTTACCTGTTTGGAATAGCTTCTTTATATGCCTAGTAACGATTTGACGACTCAATGGTTGGTATGAGGGGTTAAGGCCTTGACAGTAGCGGGTCAATCTATCATCATCCGAAAGTGACATGGGCAATCGACAACTCACTAAGAACATGGTGATCAAATAAGCATCCACTCTTGGGTAAGTGACACATGGTATATTGAGTTGTGTTTGAATTGTGCCATCTCTCCCACTAGCGGCTTTAAGGTCATGGTTATCCATGTGCCTCTTTATATGAGAGGTACCTGAAGCACCCGGAGGGAATAAATATTTCTTGCATCGTTTGCATTGGGATTTTTCTACACCATTAAAAATCACCAAATCATATAAGTGGGCATACTTAGACACTTTGGGAGCCTTACCCTTATTACCCTTTCCCTTTCCCTTTCCTTTTCCCCTCGCACCGCTAGGTGCACTACCCGAGGCAACATCGGTAGTAGGTGTATTTGAAATTGTGCGAGTTTCGTGGGTGACTTGTACATCGTCATCCTCATCCACATCCCCACCCTCATCTATGTCCTCTATGTGATGATAGATTCTAGATGTATAGTTTGTGTTGGGCTCATTCATCCAATCTGGGGTCGAATCCGGAGTATAGCCGCGAAATGGAGGGATTTTGATTGAATTTGGATTCGAGGATTGATTAATTAGATCAAATATAATTTGATCATTACGCTCCAAAAGAGAATTATCTATTCGTCCTAAATTTTGATGGGGTACATTACGGTGTAAAAGAGAATTATCTATTGAGTGGCGGTTTGGAATGGGTACATTTTGATTTTGAGTTTGATTTTGAAGTGGTGGTGGAGGGAATATGCAAATATATCATTAACTATATCATCCATGATAAATAGCAATTTAAAATATTTAACAAAAACAATTAACTAGCAATTTAAAATATTTTTTATGGAAATTTTTAATTTTTTTTTAATTAAAGGTCTGTTTTTTTTGTTTTCGAAATTTTGAAAGAAATAATTAAAGGAAAACAATTAACAAAAATGAATTAACTAGAAATTTAAAACATTTTTTTGGAAGTTTTTTATTTTTTAAAGCACAGTTTTTTTTTTCAGATTTTTTTTAAGTTTTTGATTTTTTTTCAGAATTTTTTAACTACTGTTTTTTTAATTAAAGGACTGATTTTTGTTTTTCGAAATTTTGAAAGAAAAAATTAAAGGAAAACAATTAACAAAAACAATTAACTAGCAATTTAAAACATTTTTTTATGGAAATTTTTAATTTTTTAAAGCATTGTTATTTTTTCCGATTTTTTTAACTGCTTTTTTTTTTAATTAAAGGACCATTTTTTTGTTTTCGAAATTTTGAAAGAAATAATTAAAGGAAAACAATTAACAAAAATAATGAATTAACTAGAAATTTTAAACATTTTTTTTTGGAATTTTTTATTTTTTAAAGCACTGTTTTTTTTTCAGAATTTTTTTTAAGTTTTCGTATTTTTTTCCAGAAATTTTTAACTACTTTTTTTTAATTAAAGGACTGTTTTTATTTTCGAAATATTTAAATAAATAATTAAAGAAAAACAATTAACTACTTAACACAATATTTAACTAGTAAATACAATTTTTTTTTTGGGGGAATTTTCGAAATTAAGTAATAAATAACAACTAAATATTAACACAATATTAAAGCATGAAATTTAAGACAATATGAAATACTTAAAACAATAAAATTACCTCCACCTTCTTTCTTCATGAGATGAGTTTGAGAAAATTTTGAGATTGTATGAATTTTTTGTGGGAGAAAATTAGAAGTAAGAAGTGTTATTTATAGTTTTTCAGAAATTGATTTTGACCAAAATGCCCCTCCAACGAATTTATTAACGGATATATATGGGGACATTAAGGACATTTCACAAAAAAAAAAAATCAAAAAAGGGGCCAAACGGGCTTTGGAAGCCCGCGGGCTAAGCCCGGCCCGTCCCCATATATCACAAACAAGCCTGTACAGTATATTTTATGGGCCGGATGACGGGTTAGTCCATAGGCCACGGGTAAAACGGGCCACGGGCCTAAACCCATTTTGGCCATCATCACCGAGTATGCTTGTCCAGAAACTTGGTCAGTCTGCCAGGCCTTGCTCGGGCGAGTCACCACCAGTGCTCGGCCGAGTAAACCTGTTCCAGAAACTAGACATTCTGTCATTCTCTGCTCGAGCGAGTCAACAATGAAGTTTATCACAATGAAGTTTATCTTTACCTGTTGAGATCCAGATAAACAAAGAGCTGATATAAGAGATGATAAAGAAAATTAAGAGCATCAATCTCACTGAGAATATCATTCAATATCTTACACTTCATCAAAGAAAATTCCGGAGGGAACGAAGAAGCCTCCCAAAACTCTTCAAACAGAAAGTTCACCACTTCTACGTTTTACTAAGTTAATTTAAACAACCTATAATATTCAAGGGTTCCAATCTTCCAGCACATATATATCCAAGTCCCATTAATATTCTCTTTACTACTCCGTCCGTCCCCCCAAAATGAATGATTATTTTGGATTTAAGGGTTATTTTGAAAATGTTTATTTTCAATAGAAAAAAAATCATTAACATTCTTGCTTTTCACTCTCAAACTTCTAAGTTTGCTAAAATATAATGCCCTATAAAAAATCATCATCTGGGTCAATCATGCCTTAAAAAACTGTCTTTTCTCGAGCAATCTCCATAACTGATCCTATAATAATAAAACACGAACGACATTAAGTTGAATATGTGAATATAATACCAGCTATATTTGTATCAAGAATAATCAAAAATATTGCATGCCCCATATATTGAGTTTTTTATTTTAATCAGAAAGAGTGAATATCCTTGCACTTTTTTCACCTACATCATATCATTTGGACATGCAATAAAAATGAGTATCAAAGGAAAAAGCTAGTAAATGACACCTTAATAACCTAAAAGCCAGCTACCTGATCTTCAGTAAAAGATAGAAAGGAGTATTTAACTTGGCTTGAATGTAGCAAATTTCACCAGAGAGAAAAAAGGTCAATAACCCTCAATCTTTCTATGTACACAAAGCCATCTTCTTCTGAAAGATACAACATAGAAAGAAGAATCCCCAGCAATCTACCAAACAATTTTTTCTGTACTACTAAAATGAGCATGTTGCTAATTTGAGTAAACAGAGAGCAATATTGAATTAAAATTTTGGAGTTAAAGCTTAAAGATTACTAAGAAGCTCGGGAAGGCCGATCCCACAAACATTAATCATTAAGTACTTGGCTCAATCTGTTCAAACTGCTAAAAAGACTCTGAATTGGCTATTAGTTTCTGTTTGGGCAGTCACAATGTACCTGACTGAATCTTTTCACATTTAGTAAATTAGAAGAACATAATTTTAGCTACAATTCAAATATTATATATATATATATATATAAGGAGCATTACACAATATCATAGAATCATAAAATAACAAAAATGAGATTATTTATTCTAGCTCCATCCATGTCCTATTTAGAAGTAGGGGAGTTTATAAGTTAGGCTCTGCCAAACACAGTCATGGGGTTGAATGGCTCTGCCAAACACAGTCATGAGGTTGAATTTTATGAACGTAAATTCACAGAGGAAATAAAGCACAAACATTTATCAAGACTAGAAACCAAAACTAGATGTGTACACACTAGCTTAATATGACCCAGCCTAATACATGTTTAGTATTTGGAGGATAATTTATCACTCCATAGCTTAACATGAACAAATTGTTGTTCATGTATTATTAGCACTTACTAGATACATTCGCAACCACGCTGGCTGTCTCCAAAATAGTTAATTGTAGTGGTGTTAACAAGAAAGCTGTCAAACAACAATGTTATACAACCAATGTACACAAAATCGATGTGTGATTGACCCATTATCGTGTGTATTGGCAACATAAGATGAACATATTCACCATCAAACTTAAACAAAAGAAAATTAGGAGCATCAATCTCAATCTTTTCTAGGTGCTGACATTCGAAAACCGTAAGCTCAATGAGAATATCATTCGATATCTTACACTTTATCAAAGAAAATTGCGGTGGAAACAAGAAGCCTCGAAGACTCTTCAAACTGAAAGTTCTCCACTTCTATGTTTTATAAAGTTAATTTAAGCGTGTTGACAATGTTTATTTTTTATTTTTTATTTATTTATTTATTTTTATTTTTTTGATTTTTTGATTTTTTTGATTTTGATTTGTATGTTTATTTATTTGTTTATTTGTTTATTTATTTATTATTTTTTTTTTTTTATTATTATTATTTTTTTTTTCCACGATGACATATGAGGATTCATGTTAGCCGACCCCAAATTATTTTGGGACTAAGGCTTTGTTGTTGTTGTTGTTGTTGACAATGTGTTTGCAGCACAGATATCCAAGTCCCTTCAATATTCACTTTACTAGCATCTTTAAGACTACAATGAGGCATAATAATCTTCAGCAAATGTGTATGTAGCAATTTCAGAGAGAAACATGTTTCACATCCATGGACAAAAAAGGTCACAAATAGACACATGATGGATTCTAAGTGAAAATTTTGAAAATTGAACAAATTTCATAATATGGTGATAATTCACATAAAGGGTTTTCAGAAGTTAATCCAAATGAAAGAAAAAAGATAATAAACCTACAAGGAACAGGAAAGTTTACCATTTGAACACAAATTTGATCTCAACTAACAAATAACTCTCCAAGGCAATTGAGGGGACAGTTCCATCCGGGGGCAGTCGGATTACATCTTCATAAATATGGTTACAATCCACATAAACGTTGTCTGGAATTTAATCCAAAAAAGAAAAAGAAAAAGATAAGATACCTGTGAAGAACAAGCAAGTTCACCATTTGAAC
The DNA here is from genome assembly GCA_022495995.1 of Adenophora triphylla var. japonica. Taxonomy (NCBI): domain Eukaryota; kingdom Viridiplantae; phylum Streptophyta; class Magnoliopsida; order Asterales; family Campanulaceae; genus Adenophora; species Adenophora triphylla. The sequence continues at coordinate 43,764 of JAFEMH010003416.1, forward strand.
ACAAACTTGATTTCCCAAAAATAACTCTCCAAGGCAATTGAGGGGACGGTTCCATCCATGGGCAGTCGGATTACATTATCATCATCAGCCACAATCGTTATCTCATCCAAGTATGAGAGCCTTGAGCAACAAGGACCAATTATGTCTCGTAGAAATTTCATGACACCAGAATTCTCAAAGAGTACTAACTGCATCGTCAAAATACGAGGATGAAAACTCTGTAGCAAGCCATTGAAAACGTCTTGGAGACTATTTGGCATCTGGATAATTATCTTCAATTCCTCAATGTTAGTGGCAGGTTGCACAACTCTTTCTTCTGGTTCATCGACACTAATCATTGCAAAATCTTTGAGATGTAAACAAAGATAATTAACATGATCCAGCCGAGAAAGGAAGTTGCTAAACTTAACACCAAAGTTGTCACACAAAGAAGGTTCCTGTCCAAGAGTAACATGGGATTTACCCTTTATAGTATGCATCATTGGTGCCATCAGAGGAACTGAGTTACTGTCAAACTCAAACAAAAGCAAATTTGGAGCATCAATCTCAAGCTCCACAAGGTGTTTACATCCAATAACCGCAAGCTTATTGAGACTATTATTCGATATTTTAAGCTTTGTCAATAAAGGCAAATCGGTCAACCTCAAACTAATGAGGAAGGGAAGCCTAGACAAAATTTCTTCCAGCTGAAAGTTCTCCACCTCCACATCACTCAAGGTTAATTCAGCCAACTTTGGACATTCAAGGATCCCAATCTTGATGGGAGGACGACCAAATTCAGTATTGTTCGAGATTTCAAGACAATGAAGTATTGGTGCATCAACCTCAACCATCTTCAACTTACCAGTGATGACGTTAGAAACCACCAAACTCTTAAGCTTGTAATGACAAGAAATACGAAGATTTGTTAAGCCCATAGCATCTTCAATGGCTAGTTTCTCCATCAAAGGGCATATCGAGATTATAGAACCTAGTGTTGCCTCATCAATATAAACTCCGTCAATAACTAGCTTGCGCAATTTAGAACTAGAAACACTGATATCACCATGTCGAAAGGAATCCAACAAACTACACCCAGCTAACTTCAACAATCGGATCGAACTGGAAGCTAACACTTCCCTGGGTAAATTGAAACAATAACCCCGGGTTCTGAGATCTATCTTTTCAACGCCGTGTTCTAGAGCCAATCGAATCCAGTCTCCGAGTAGAGACACGAATGTAGAGTTGATTAGGGATATAGGAATTCTAATTCTCCGAATTAGAATTCTAGGGTTACTTTCATGAAATCTACGAAGGGTTTCACCGATGTTATTCAAATATCTCTCTCTTAGTGGTTTCAAATTTGGATTAAAATCATCTTCATCAATAAAATATTCTGAAGTATCATCAGGAAAAGTACTCTCGAAAGAATAATCATAATCGTCGAAATCAAGGTAAGGGAAGGAAGAACAGAAATCATACCAAGTTTTCGACAAGGAACTAGCTAACTTGACGGATTTTGTAGGGAGTCGTGAGAGAATGCGATGAATGATCAGCTCCGGCAAGGCGGAGATCCGATCAGGAGATTTAGCTCGAAGCTTCATCATCAGATTAGTTGCAGAAGGCCGGAAAGAGGATTGAGATATTATATTTCCTGGCTGAACCGCCTGAACGGCCGGGGTTTTGAAGGTATTTAGTCTATAGGACGTCGGAGGTTGTTGACGCAGTGAGTATTAGAAGTTAGGGGCCGTTTTGGTCAGGTGGAAAAAAAAAAATGAATGAATTTAATGGTTAATGGAATTGAATTTCTGAAGAAATTGAATTGGAAAAAAATTGGTCAAATTTCTTCGTTTGATTGACACGGAATATAATGAAATTGTTATTTAATTTTTTGGCAAATTATGTTTGATTTGAAAATACAAATTATAGAAATGGAATGAAATGGAATGAAAGCATATAAAATATTCAATTTACCCTTTTAAAAAAATATATTTTTGGGGGGGGGGAGTGGGTGGGGTAGGTAGTGTTGTGGATATGACCCTCCACTACCCGAGCAAACTCACAAGAACAATAAGAGCACACAAACAAAGCACAAGAAATCAAAGCACAGAAAAAGACACAGAAATTGTTTACCCAGGTTCGCAATATGTTTGGCTACGTGCGGGGCACTACCAAGTCGAGGATCTTGCACTATAATATGTTTGTATATTGTTACAATGAGTTTAGGGGCGGCACTTTGCTTAAGTATATGCCAAGGAACAAAACCAAACCCTAGATGGACCAAAAAAACGGGCCCAGAATAAATCCTTCCCGAGCTGAAGACGACGCCAGGCGCCCGCCTCAAGGGAAGCCAGGCGCACACCTGGGAATTGTCAAAACCACGCCCACCTACGGCAGCCGAGGCGCGCGCCTCGTCCCAGGCCATGCGGCCGCCTCGAGACCCGGTTGCAGGACCATCAAGCTCGGCCACCCATGCGCCCGCCAAGTCCCAAGTGGGGCGCCCGCCTCAAGCTTCAAGGCATCAGCAACACATCAACCCTTTTTTTTTCCTCCGAAATCTAACCCGGTTGGTCCTCTATCCCAACAATCTCCCACCTAGAGATCAACCGCACATATAAGCCCCGTATCCGTCCTTCAACTCATCCTTGGTGTTCTCCTAGTGCTCACCTCGATCATGGTAGTGCCTTCCTCCTCTCCTATTCTCCAATCCCAATTGAAGCTATGCGCGGCTTCAATTTCTCAAGGTTTACAACCTTTGTCAACATGTCGTAGGGTTCTCCGATCCCAATATCTTCTCCGGCCTTAAGATCTTCCTTTCCAAGAGATGCACGATGTAGTGAAACCTCGGTTCAATGTGCTTCGTCCTAGAATGAAACGACGGATTTCTAGCCGAATGTATTGCACTCGGCATCATTTGTAGAGAGCGTTACCACTTCGCGTCTTCCCAAGTTCACCCAGAAGTTCTGCAACCATACCATCTCTTTACTCGCCTCTGTCATTGCCAGCGTAATTACGCACTTTTGCGGATCGGGCGAGCCACGATCTTCTGCAATTTAGAAGCCCGGGAGATTCTTTGTACCACCCAATGTGAAAACATAACCCGTAGTACTTCTCCTGCTTGTCTAGATCGCTTGATGCCAAATCCGCATCAACGTAACCCGCTAACACGACCTCCTTGCTTGAGAAACATAGAGCCTTACCGGCGGTACCCTTTAAGTAACGCAGATCCATTTAACCGCTTCCCAATGTTGCTTTCTGGATTGCCCATGAACCGTGACTACTCCCACCGCATGTGCAATGTCCGGCCTTGTACACGCCATTGCATACATTAGACTCCCCCATTGCCCGAAGCATATGGAATCCTCTCCATCTTGTCACGCTCCTCCTTGCCCATAGGTGAGTCCTTCTCGGATAGCTTGAAGTGCGTACCCAATGGTGTCCACTGTTGGCTTCGCCTCTTCCATGCAAAACCTTGCCAAGACTTTCTCAACGTATTACGCTTGTGAAAGAACCAACTTACCCGACTCCCTATCCCGGTCAATCCGCATGCCCAAGATTTTTCTGGCCTCTCCCAAATCTTTCATCTCGAACCGTTCGACAACTGAGCCTTCAATCTGTTTACCTCTCTATTGCTAGAGCCCGCTATTAGCATGTCATCCACATATAACAGCAAGATTATGTACCCATTGTCCGTGTTCTTGAAGTAGCAACAATGATCCGCCTCACATCTGATAAAATCAATATCGTGCATGAATCCATCGAACTTTCTGTACCACTGCCTAGGAGCTTGTTTAAAGCCATACAAGCTCTTAGTCAATCTGCAAACCAGTTCCTCGCTACCCTTAGACAAGTAACCCTCTGGTTGTACCATGTAAATTTCTTCCTCCAAATCCCCATGAAGAAAGGCCGTCTTTACATCCATCTGTTCCAGCAACAAGTTATCTGCCACTACTATCCCCAGAACCATTCTGATAGTGGTCATCTTCACAACAGGAGTGAAGACCTCGGTGTAGTCAATACCATACTTTTGCTGAAACCCTTTTACAACCAACCTTGCCTTGTAACGCTTACTACCGTTTGCTTTCTCCTTATTCTGTAAACCCACTTGTTATGCAATGCCTTCTTCCCCTTAGGCAGTCTAGTCAACTCCCAAGTTTTGTTGGCCTTCAATGAGTCCATCTCATCGTCCATCGCAGCTTTACACTTATTACAAAATGCACTACGAACTGCCTCCGCATAACATTCTGGTTCCCCACTATCTGTTAACAACAAATAATAATTGGAAGGAGTATACCTGTCAGGCGATCCACGCAACCTGCTGGATCTACGCAGCGGAATATCCGGTTCCGGAGTATGTGGTTCATCTTCAGTGACCTCCTGACCATGGTCATCATGAACCGTTCTGCTCCCACCCGAGTCTGGAATATTCACCTCTACAACCTCCGGTTCTGAACTAATATCATCAGATGCCCCCTTTCTGTCCTTGTACAATACCTGTTCATTGAATACCACATCTCGACTACGAATAATTTTATGGTTTTGGTCATCCCAAAACTTATACCCGAAGTCATCCCCGCCATACCCAATAAACGTACATTTTACAGATTTTGCATCTAACTTAGTTCTATCAGCAGATTCAATATGAACATATGAAACGCAGCCAAATATGTGAAGAAATGACAGATTTACCTGCTTGCCACTCCATGCTTCCTCTGGAATTCCATTCCCCAATGGTACCGATGGTCCCCTATTGATCAAGAAAGCCGCTGTGTCAACTGCATATGCCCAGAACGTCTTCGGAAGTCCACACTTCAATCTCATACTTCTTGCCCGCTCGTTCAATGTCCTGTTTATCCTCTCTGCAACCCCATTGAGTTGTGGTGTGCGCTTTGGAGTTTTCTCCATGTGAATGCCATTCGTTGCACAATATTCCCTAAACTCACCGAGCTCATACTCCCCACCATTATCTGATCTTAAGCACTTAAGCTTAAGTCCCGTCTGATTCTCCACCAAGGCCCTCCACATCTTGAATACCTCGAAAGCTTCATCTTTTCCCTTCAAGAAATAAACCCAGACCTTCCTTGTTGAATCATCAATAAAGGTCATGTAATATGACGCACCACCCAGAGAAGTTACCGGAGATGGTCCCCATAAGTCCGTGTGGACCAGTTCTAACTTTGCTTCCCTCAAAGCCCTACCCGTCCTCGAGAAATTATTTCTCCCCTGTTTGCCAAACACACAATCTTCGCAGATCCCCACGTTGACTGTCTTCAAACCCGGTATTAGTCCCTTTGAACAAAGTACTTTCATCCCCGTCTCACTCATGTGACCCAATCGACAGTGCCACAAATCAGTATCACCCTTGGCTGACACCACCGCGATACTATCCTTGGTGTTATTCGCCAAATACAATGTCCCCTCCTTATGACCCCGAGCGATCTCACAATCCTCCTTGGTAATAACCCAGTTCCTGCAGCCGAATGTTACCTTGTAACCTTCTTCGTCCAACTACCCAACTGATAATAGGTTCTTTTTCAAACCCGGAATGTGCCTGACCCCGTTCAGATGTTAGACCTTCCCGTTCAATGCTCCTATTCTGACATCCCCCTTCCCCTTGATTTCCAAAGGCTCGCCATCCGCCAGATAGACCTTAACAAAATCACCGGAAGTATAATTCTCTATCTCTTCTGCATGCCCGCAAGAGTGGAATGATGCCCCTGAATCCAGCACCCATGATTCTAGTGCACTACTAACACTCGTAACCGCACATCATCACCTTCGACCGTCACATTCACCGAATTGCCCCCACGATTGGGACAATTCTTCTTGTAGTGTCCCAACTCCTTGCAAAAGCGGTGATAGCCCGCCAGTCCCTTTGCAACCTTTGGTTTGTCTCTGATCTCCACGGCCTTGCCCTTACCACCCACCACGTTCTCCCTAGATTCAGTTCTCCCTTGTTTGCTAGTACCCGGCCTTCCCCTGCTAGTAGTAGCTAAGGCCGATCCCGAAGCAGTCGATGTCCCCAACTTCTTCATGCGATTTTCCTCGCCCAAGAGAAAGTCTTTAACATCATCATACTTCAATTTGCTTTTACCTGCTGAAGCATTGATCGCTGTCACCGTCCCGCTCCAACTTCCTGGTAAAGACGCTAGCAACAAGCACGCATGAACCTCATCATCAAACGTAATCTCCAACGCAGTCAATGAGTCTATAACATCCATAAACTCATCGATGTGTTTAGCTAAGGATCCTCCCTCTTGCATCTTGAGACTACCCATCTTGCGTATCAAATCAACCTTGTTTGCAGCAGATGAAGTTTCAAATCTCTCAGTAAGATAATCCAATAGCTCCTTTGTGGTTTTTGCCTTCTTGGTAGTCTTCGCAATCCACTTTGACAAAGTAGATCTGACCACCCCTAAGGCCTTCCGATCCATGAGTTCCCAATCTTCCTGCGTTTCTCCTTCCGGTTTGACACCCTTTAGAGGCTTGTAGAGTTCTTTGTTATACAAGAGATCCTCTATTTGCATCCTCCAAAATCCGAAGTCAGACCCATCGAACTTCTCAACCGCCTGTTTGTCCTTGCCCATTCTTGATTGCTTGACAACACCCAATCGCTCGATAAACCAATCTTACGATTAAACCCTGATCTCAAAACCTAGGGCTCTGATACTAGTTGTTGTGGATATGGCCCTCCACTACCCAAGCAAACTCACAAGAACAATAAGAGCACACAAACAAAGCACAAGAAATCAAAGCACAGAAAAAGACACAGAAATTGTTTACCCAGTTCACCAATATGTTTGGCTACGTCTGGGGGCACTACCAAGCCAGGATCTTGCACTATAATATGCTTGTATATTGTTACAATGAGTTTAGGGGCGACACTTTGCTTAAGTATATGCCAAGGAACAAAACCAAACCCTAGATGGACCAAAAAAACGGGCCCAGAATAAATCCTTCCCGAGCTGAAGACGACGCCGGGCGCCCGCCTCAAGGGAAGCCAGGCGCCCGCCTGGGAATTGTCAAAACCACGCCCACCTACGGCAGCCGAGGCGCGCGCCTCGTCCCAGGCCATGCGGCCGCCTCAAGACCAGTTGCAGGACCATCAAGCTCGGCCACCCATGCGCCCGCCAAGTCCCAAGTGGGGCGCCCGCCTCAAGCTTCAAGGCATCAGCAACACAGCAACCCTTTTTTTTTCTCCGAAATCTAATCCGGTTGGTCCTTTATCCCAACAGGTAGGGGTATGTAAAATGAGTAAAAAATATTTTTTTTCGTGGGGGGTGGGGGTGGGGTAGGTAGGGGGTATGCAAAATGAGTAAAAAATATATTTTTTTTTCGTGGGGGGGGTGGGGGGTAGGGCGAGGGGGTGGATGGGGGGGAGTAGGCGGGGGTCTTTTAAAAAAAATCGTGGGGTCGGGGGGTAGGGCAGGGGATGGATGGGGGGGTTAGGCAGGGGTCTTTTTAAAAAAAAATATTGGGGGTGACGGGTGGGGGGTAGGTGGGGGGGGTAGGGGTGGGGTGGGGTAGGGCAGGGGCTGGGTGGGGGGTAGGCAGAGGTAGTGGTGGTTTGAGTTTGGTGGTATTTTGATCAAATTTTTTTTTTTGAATTCCATTGTCAAAGAAATTGACCATTCCTCCCATATATGGAGGGAATGGCAAATTCCTTCCATTGATGGAATTGACCAATCTAACGGAATGAAAATTTTAAAAAATCTTCAACCAAGCATGACAAAGGATTTGGGGGAATGGAATTGTGCATTTCATTCCCACACTTTACCACGAACCAAACGCCCCCTTAGGGTTTCACGATGGAGGGAGAATGTGTAAATGGACAGTCGATTAAGGTGATTGTGGGTCCAGTGGGACAATTAGGGGCACTTTTAGTATTGTAAGATAATAAAACACTTATCAAGGGCTTTTGAGGGATATATGTTTCATTTTATCGGACCAGACCGACTTAAGATAAATGCCTTGGATTTGTAAGAAATAAAAATAAGGCAAGGGATCCTAGAAGAATAACCTCTAAATAAAAATCCTACCTACCTTCCTTCTCCGGCAAGGCGACAATGAATCCCATTACACTTCTCCCTTCGCAACTCTGCTCCTCTCACTCCCCCCCCTCCCTCCCTAGTCTCCCGCCCCGCCCAGCTGTATCATAACAATTTTGACTTCTTTCGAGCACTTATTTATCAACACTTTTATAAATGTTGCAAATTTGTAGCACTTTTGAAAGAAATAAATTTACTGATTTCCGAAACATTTTATTAAGTTCCACTTTTTTATTAAGTGTTGCTGATATTCTGCAGTTTTTTATTTTTATTTTGCTAACACTTTTTATTAAGTGTCACTATTTTTCGACACTTTTTGTTAAATGACGCTAATTTTTGACAATTTTATTATTAAGTATTAATATCACTAATTTTCGTTAATTTTAAATAAGTGTCTGCTATTTTTTATAGTTTTTACTAAGTGTTCAAAATTTTGAGTTTAAGCTGGAATTTTCATTTCAGCAGATAATGTTCAGTTTCTAGCCAGCAGATTCATTCTCTTCCTCAGCAGATTCATTCTCTTCCTCTCGTATCTCTCATTCCTACTCTAAAAAAAAATAAAAAAAATCCAAATCTTCTTCCCATAATTTTATTTCTTCAGAATCGTTGAACATCGAGAATAAGGTAAATTAACATCATCTTAATCATTGTTTTCACTTGTGTTTAGATATAAATTTAAGTATTTAACTGTGTTTTAGTATATTGTAGATATAAATGTAGAGTTTTGTGACGACTGTCGAAAAGTCAAAAAATAAATTCCAACTCAAACTACCTACAATTGATTTGTAGATAGGGTAAGTAGGGTCGAACCACCGAGACACGAATTTAAAGTAGAAAAATTATTGCTATGACAAAGATTTAATAAAAACGAGGGTTTTGTGTTATTTTAAAAACTATATAATGCTTTTGAAGACAAACTAAATTTGTATAGAAAGATTTTAATATTAAAATGGAATTCCCGGGATTGGGTTCACAATTATGCTCAAATTTCAATAATCATCAATCAAAGTATACTTGGGGTTCGTTCTTACGAAATTATGATTGGGACACTTAGGTGGGTGATTTGCAATCAAGTGTTTCCAACTAATCTATTCCCTTGGCCCGTTCATAGATTAATTGGAAACCCATTTAGAAAAGAAGAACAACAAGAACCATAATTCTTATGAATCTTTTGGCGGGGATTCAACAAATTGTCATTATCAAGCAAAGACTAATTACAATTGAAAATTTGCCGGTTCACAATTATAATTCAAGATCATTCAAGAACACATATGGCATGCAACATACATATTTCAAAATTTCATTAAAAACTACTTGACAATCCCAAGTCTTACAATGAAAATGATGAAAATTAAAACTTAAAACATGAAATTGTTACCTTCAATCCCAAGAATTTGGGTTTTAGCTATCCATGGGACACAAGATGAACACCAAGAAAAAAAAATGAAGGAAAAAAAAATGATAAAAAGATGATAATAATTTTTCACAGAATTCTGTTTTCCCACTTGAATTATACCCACGGCCCTCTTTACCAAAAACCAAATGCAGTCTTTAATTATTCCTAGGGTTGCACCATGTGAACAGTCACCAACATATACTCAGCCCAACCTAGGCCCAAGCCCTTCTGATTTCTTGGCCCAACTGCCTTCCAATACCTCGGCCCAGCTGCCTGCAATTCTCGGCCATGACAAGCCTTCAGCCTTGGCCTTTGTTGTGTTGGCCGGTTACTCCAACCCCATTTGGCCCTTGGCCTTGTTTTGGACCCATCCAAGATTCGTTTTGTCACGTAATTGCACCGTCGCCTTTTTTCGCATTTTGGACATTATAAAAATTTCTGTTGCACTTTCCAACCCTTGAACTTCATATTTTCGCTTCGCCCCTGAACTTCTAAAAAAAACAATTTTTCTCTCTCAATTTTCCAAATTTGCAATAAGGTCCCTGAACTTCCAAAAATTACAGTTTGGCCCACGAACTTCCAAAGTGGGCACAAAATGCTTCTAATTTGCTCAATCTTCACTTGGACCCCTGAAAACTAAATAAACACTAAAAACACCCATTAAACACACACAAACTCAAGGATTAAGCTAAGAATAAGTTTATAAAGTATTAAATGGATGAGCGTAAAACTCACTCATCATTTTGTTATATAGGTTTTAACACTTTGATTTCGTAATGTAGGTTAAAGATGAACGAGGGTCCAATTATTTTCATGTGTTATTGGGGAGGTGATGATGAACAACCATTTGATGGTCCTCATTTAAAAAAAGGGTCAAAATGTGCAATTAGGGCTAATTACCGATGAAGATACAATGAGTTGATTGATGAATTATATAAAAGGCGGGTTTAGATTGGTCTCAATTTGATTTGAAAGTCATTTACAGATGTCCTCATACTTTTGATAGTGGCACTGGTGAGTACTTTCATTTCCGTATTGAAGATGATGCGTGTATGGATATAATGTTCGATCATTTAGCTAAATTTTGGGGGATGTGTAATTTGCAGCTGTATGTGGTTGTAAATTTGATTGAAAATCGACCAAATCCAGAGTTTGAAACATTGCACACATAGACCATTTATGGGTATTCACCAAGTGGTAACCGTGATGCAGGGGTTGGTCCAAGTTCCCAAACACTTGTATCAACCCAAACACCAAATTATGATGATGGGGCATTTGGGCATAATAATCTTGTTAATGAGGATAATTCTGAAGATGATGTAGATTATGAAGAAGAAGTACACACTGATGTAGATGCAATGCTAGACGATGATGATGATGAATATGATGAGGGTAGTAGGGATTCTGATATCGATTTGGGAGAGGGTGATAATGGTCTGATTGATGATGACGTGGAAACACCTTTTGTTCATTATGAAGCGCCAGAAAATCGAAGGCATGAGAGAGCGGATTATCCCTTTTACAGTGATAATGGTAGTTTTGCTCGACAAGAAGAAGGCTTCATTGATTACGATAATGCACATAGTTTTCCAGTTTGGGATCCTGATAACAATGAAATTGCTAAAGGGATACGCTTTTCTAGCAAGAACGAGACACAATTTGATATAAAAAGGTACCATATTCGCACCAATCGCCGGTTCAGGGTAAGAAAGAGCACACCTCACACATGAGTAATTGAGTGTCTATTGAAAAATTATCCATGCAATTTTTATGTTCGTGTGAGTAGGAGGAAGTTTGGCTATTGGGAACTGACCAAGTTTAAGGCTCCTCACTGTTGCTTATATTCTGGAGAAAGTCGAGATCACCCCAACCTAGATGCCAAGTTTATTGGTCGGGAAGTAGTTGGTCTTATTAAGGCAATTCAAATGTCAATGTTGGAAATATTATTGAAATTGTCAATGGCTTCACTGGAAAGAGATGTTACCGTAGATGTTACCCAACACCTTGGTTAACACACTGACGGACAGCACACACACACCAAAATAAATAGTTTATAAAAACTTTGTGCAGCGGAAATAAATAACACAAGATATAATTTTCTCAAGTTATATAAATATATAACTTGAGTGTGCCTAGATGGCGAAGACTTTATAATCAATATAGAAAAATTACAAAGCCGAAAGTTCCCTATTGCTAATTCAATGATAATGCTCTATGGAACTGAATGAGACAAAGAACGAATCCTATCCTTAGCCAACACTCTCTTAAACACTCAGTGTTTAAGCTAGAATCACAAGGGAGGAAGGATATGCGAACCAAAGAACTTTGTCTCTCTTGTGCTATGGTGTGTGTGTTTGATCTTTTGGCCTACTTCAAATGAAACACACCTAGCCTATTTATAGCCTTCCAATGCCTTGGAGGCTACTCCAAAATAACAGCCTTGGACCTTCAGATCGTGTGTGAGGAGTGGAGAGATTTCTTGGCTTGAATTCCTCATCATTCGCCAACTTCCCTAGAATGTAGCAACCGATTTCTTGAAGCCCAAGTCCATGCTTTATCACCTTGTACTCTCTTGCTTTCTTTGCATTGTACTCTTTAAATAATCAGCAACAACTCCATGACTTGGTCTTCCCACGTTTTTATTCCTTCTTCAATTAAAATGGACCAAGCAATAGTTACACGTAAATCTCCTATTTACGTGTAACTCTTCCAACAACTTCTTCCTTGATTTTAGCATTTAATCCAACCATATATTAACCTGAAATATAGACCAAAAACACATATATCTTGCAAATAATATTAGACATTAGGATATAAAATAATATGGAAAGAATTATTAAATTACAAATCATTACAAATCAGGGTAACACCCAATCGCGTTGATAGCACCTCGTGGTAACACCCACAGTCCGCATTAACAATCTCCCCCATAATTTATAATTTCTTTCCAAACTCTAAAGTGCTTTGATCCTGCAAGATATTGTTAGCCATCCAGAGCAACTTCATAGTTATCAACTCCCCCATAATCAAGGCATTAACAACTACAATGATTTATCACAAAAATACTAGTTATCAAAACATATTTTCCAAAATAAGTTTTCCAACTAACTAGCAACCTAAAGTACCAAAGATAAATCAAAGTTACTAAGCTATTCCATGTTCAAAACAACCCTAAAAGTTTAAGCATCATAAGCAAATAAAACAAACCACCAAAGTATTTAAAAACATGTTCCAAAAAAACATAAAAGTAAATTGTTTGTTTTTCAACCACCAAAAAATATCATAACCATAAGAGTGGCAACATAAACCTTCAGGTAAATGTTTGCAATCACTCTTCTCGTTCATCATCAGCTTCTTCTTCTTCTTCTTCCTCCTGTTCATCCCCTTCTTCATCTCCAAAGATCTAAGTCGGCACCATCGGTAACATCTGCAGCAAAGACCACCGGCATCTCCAACACCACCACCACTAGGACCAGCTCCATCAGCACTATCCACTCCCCCAGTTTGGGAAGAAACCTGCTGGATGAATTCATCAGTAATGTCCTTGAGCTTAGTCCAACCTTGCACAATCTCGGCAATTGTAGCAGTTTGTTTGTGGAGAAACGCCAAAACTGTGGTCTTTGGTATTGTTGGTGAAGCATTCCCCAACAAATTGTAAACATTAGCAAGAACATGTGCTGCATCTGTACCTGAAAAACTTGGAGATTTCGGAGTAACATTTGGGATAACAGATTGAGTAACACCCTTAGCAGAAACCGCATCACTTGACCCAAATTCATTTATCTTTGACCAAGGAAGATCACCAGTGTATCTCACACTCTTGGTATTCTTCTTAGTCAGCTGGAAATCTATAGCATAGAGATCAAGACTGGGAGTGTACTCATCCGACTCTTCAATGGGCAATTTTTGAGATTTCAAAATTTGGAAGATTAAAGAAGGGTAAGGAAACATTGTTATGTCTTTTCTTCTACCCCACGAAGCCAAATGTTTGAAGATCAATCTACCCAAGTTCACTCTTCGATTCTTTCCTAACTTATACAAGATTTCAGCTTGTTGCAATGTGACATATTGCTCATTAGAAGTAGGAACCCAATTAAATATGCAAAGCTTGTGAAGCACGGCAAAGAGTGAAGTGAGACGGGAAGCAAGAAAATGAACTTTGGTTTTGGGATTAGGATTGGAGGGCCATTCATGCACGACATCATGAGAGATAAACCTAGCAATTTCATCCTTATGAACAATAGGACCATCATCATCCAAGTTTGGGAGTCCTAAAGTCTTGTTGATCAAAGAAGGAGTAATAGAAAAAATTTTGTTCCTTAAAAACACCTTTCCAAATTGATCGGACTTCTCATTATCTAGGTTGGCATGAAGATTGGCATAGAAATTTTTGACAATAGCTTCAACAAATTTCGAAGGATGCAAGTTAGCTTTCAAAAATTTCTATCCTCCAAGAACTCGAAAAACACCATGCTTTTTGAAATAAACCTCGTCAATGTGCTTTTCCTTGAGAATTTTTGTGTCACTATGCCTTAACCAAAACTCCATATTTGCTTTTCGATAAAACTCCAATGAGAAGTAAGGTTTTGGAAAAGCAAGATTTACATCATCAAACTCTTTCTCAAGGAAATCGAGAGGATTCGGAATAGGCAAACTCACCGATAGAAGACTTTGAAGCTTTAGAAACGAGAGGATGTTACCTTGGGTGTTGCAGATTTCGGGTAACATCTTTGACAATGATTTCACTTGCTTTTGCCTTTAATGTTTCTTTTCACAACTTCATATAAGGGCTCTTCTTCCTCAATCTCCCAATCTTCAAATGTCTCAACAGAATGGCTCTTTTCAGCATCGGCATGGAAGTCTTCATCCGAAACATGAGCCGAGGAGAGACCAAGTGAAGACTCCTCAGAAACTTCAACAGGATCGGAGGATGTGTTGGATTTAGAGGTCCCTTTGTGCCTCATTGCAGTGAGCCTACTTGAGCTCCTCTCTTTGACGGATTGTGCCGAGGGTTTGTGAGCAATGGCCTTTCTTTTTGGCTTTTTGGTTGATGGAACGGGTGGAAGAGGTGGTAAGGTCACAATGGGCAAGGGTTGCGCCATTGTTGTTACCAAAGGAGGATCATCAACCGACATTGTCATTGCCGGAGACACATTGAGAGGGGTGGTCGAAGTGTCCATGAGACTAGGACCACTTGAACCAACGCCCGGAGATACCTCCAAAGGGGCGGATTGCTTTTTGGTAGGGGTTGCCATGGTTAGGGTTTTAGGAAGGGTTTGGAATTTAGGAAGGTTGTTGATTTTGGAAGGTTTGAGAGTGAGGGATTGACGGTGACGAGGAAGGGGTATTTACCGTGTAGAGAGAGAAGGGGATTAGGGCGGTTAGAGAGAGAGGAGAAAAAAATAGGAATTAGATTAGGAATTAATTTTTCAAGACTTATCCTACTTCCTCTAATTATCTCCTATTTTAATTAATCTCCCCCTATTTTTTAGCCACTAAAAATAATTACATTAAATATTTACCTAACCTCCCTTATTTCTAGCCACACAAAAATAACTACAATATTTACTCCCCCTATTTTCTAGGCCACAAGAAAAACAAGTACAGAACTCCTCACAAAAATAAAGACATCCGGCCATTATTTTGAAAAAATATATTTTTTTTTTTTTTTAAATAATTTTTTTTTTAATTTTTTGAATTTTTAAATATATATAAAAAAAATAATAAACAAATACAAATATACCAAGTCCATATGGTTTTTGAAAATCAAATCCCTAGATTTTAGGACTTAGATATTTAAGTTGTTTATCAAGAATAAATTGGTTAGTTAAAGACTTTTTCAAACTTTTAAAACTCTTAAACAATAAAAAGACTTTCAAAGTTTAAAAAATTAATTAACTGAACCGAAAATAAAGAAATAAAAAACATAATATAGCACATACAAATATGTTAATGGCAATGATGGTAACATCTAGGATAACACATAAGATAAAAATCCCTTGATAAATATATTCGTTTCAAACACTTGAGGCATAATAAGCTGAGCATTTTAAACACTTTAGGCATAACAAGCTTGTTAGACCACGAGGCATAGCAATTTATAAAATTCTTTTACACTTTTTTAAACAAGAAAGCATCGTAGTAACGAGCTCCGTGCTTCGAGTTTTATTTCAAGTGTAAAGACCAAGTGATTTATGCCTTTCAAGTAGGGTACACCGTAGTAGCGAACTCCATGTCCCTAATACTTAGCATAAATCACCTCATACATTCTCATTGGCAAGAGTACATCGTTGCGGCGAACACCGTGCCCCGAGCTCGAGAGAATAGTATGTATAAATGCCTTTGCCTTTTATTTAAAAAAAATTAGTGACTTTGTCACTTTAAGCATATGAAGGGAGTTTTATCAAGTGTGTTATTCAGTGGTGCTATCCTACCATAACAAAAGGTCAAGATGTGCACTGTGAGAACTCTCATAGCTCAAAGAACTATGGGAACCCTTACAACAGAGAGAATAAAACCAAACAAGCAAAAAATATGCACTAGTATACATGTGTTACCCCGGGTGTTATCGCACCCATGGTAACACCTTACTACAGAGGACAATTTTTAGAGAATGCAAAGACCAAGAGATCTCTTTAGACTAGAGAATCTATCATGGTCTAAGGGTTTTGTGAAAATATCGGCAAGTTGACACTTTGTATCAATATGCTCTATATTTATTATCTTTTTATCTACCATATCTCTTAAAAAATGATGACGGATGTCAATATGTTTAGTACGGGAGTGTTGTACAGATTTTTGGAAATATTAATAGCACTCAAATTATCACAAGTATAAGGTCAAAATATTGCTATCAAGACCATAATCATCAAGCATGTGTTTTAACCAAATTAGTTGTGAACAACAACTACCACCGCTACATATTCGATTCAAATGTGGATAATGAAACACAATTTTGTTTTCTACTATACCATGATACTAAATTATTTCCCAAGTAAAAACATCCCCCACTTGTACTTTTCCTATCATCCATATCCCCGCCCAATCCGAGTCACTAAAGCCTACTAAATTAGTATTAGTATCTTTACTATACCAAATCCCTAAATCACTAGTTCCAGATACATATTTAATGATCTTTTTCACATAATTTGGGTGAGACACTTTAGGATTGGATTGATATCTAGCACATACACACACACCGTACATCAAATCGTGGCGACTAGAAGTAAGGTAAAGGAGACTACCAATCATGGAACGATATAGGGTTGGATCAACATCTTCTCCCACTTGATCTTTTCCAATCTTGAGAGAAGTGCCCATAGGAATTTTTGAGCTCTTCGAACCTTCCAACCCAAACTTCTTCACCAGATTCCTTGCATATTTGCTTTGGGAGATGAAAATCCCTTCACTTGATTGCTTAACCCGCATGCCTAGAAAGAAGTTAAGTTCCCCCATCATGCTCATTTCAAATGTTGATGTCATAGCCTCTACAAAATCATTTAAACAAGTTTTTGATGTAGAGCCATATACTATGTCATCAACATAGATTTGAACCACGACAAGTTCTTTTCCATGTTTAAGAATGAATAAAGTCCTATCTCGCTTCTCCTCTAGTAAAACCATATTCTAGTAAAAACTAGTTAACCTACCATACCATGCACGTGGAGCTTGCTTCAATCCATAAAGAGCTTTATCAAGTCTATACACATGGTCCGGTTGAAATGGATCTTCAAAGCCTTTTGGTTGTTCAACAAAAACTTCCTCATCTAAGTATCCATTTAAAAAGGCTGCTTTGACGTCCATTTGAAACAATGTGATTTTAAGAAAACAAGCAATGGCCAATAAAGTCTTATTGACTCAATTCTAGCCACAGGTGCAAAGGTCTCGTCATAGTCAATACCTTCCACTTGTGTATAGCCTTGAGCCACAAGACGAGCCTTGTTCCTAACAATGTTTCCATACTCATCGGTCTTATTTTTGAAAATCCATTTTGTCCCAATAACATTAGTGTTTGAGGGACGGGGTACTAAAGACCAAACATTGTTACGAGCAAATTGATCAAGTTCATCTTGCATTGCTTGAATCCAAAAATTATCTTTTAAAGCTTCAATCACATTTTTAGGTTCTACAGATGAAGTAAAACAAGAGTATGTTACCTTTGAGTATGTGGTGGACATGCACACATACCTTACCATGTCACGGTCACTAATGAAATTCATACGTCTTGTTTGTACACCCTCATTCACCTCCCCAATTACTTGGGTTGTAGGATGATTCCTACTGATTCTAGGTGGAGGATCTCTTCTCACATTCTCGTGAACCCCTGTTTCAACTCCTTCTTGATCTTCATTTGCTGGATCGGAATCGATGCTATCCGAGGTGTTATCTCATCAATGGTAACACCTGCTTCGGTTCGTGTTACTATCGAGTTAGCACTCGTGGTAACACCCGTGGTAACACCTTCGGACTCGACTTCTTCCAACGGCTCCAAGGGTGTCTCTTGAACATTTTCTCCGCAATACTTGAGTGATCATCAAAAACAATATTCATGGATTCTTGGATGGTTTTTAGCCTTAGATTAAATACCCTATATGCACGACTATTTGAAGCATAACCAAGAAAAATGGCCTTATCACTCTTAGAGTCCAATTTTGCTAAGTAGTCCCGATCATTGAGAATGTAACACACACAACCAAAGACATGAAAATAATGAACTTTTGGTTTTCTACCATTCAAAATTTCATATGGAGTCATGGTTGTGCCGGGTCTTAGAAAAACTCTATTGGCCGTGTGACAAGCCGTATTTAGTGCCTCTCGCCCAAAATCTTTTCGAAATTCTTTTTGAAAATAACATCACACGAGTCATTTCAAGTAAAGTCCTATTCTTCCTTTCGGCTATCCCATTTTGTTGAGGTGTTTTTGGGGCCGAAAATTCATGGTGAATACCTTTTCTTTCACAAAAATTTGAAAAAGAAACATTCTCAAATTCCCTCCCATGATCGGACCTAATTCGAAAAATTGAAGCACAAAACATGTTTTTGATCTTAGAGTGCAAGATTTTGAACTTTTCAAAAGTCTCGCATTTTTCCCTTAAAAAATAAACCCATGTAAATCGTGAAAAATCATCAACAATGACATAAGTATATTTCTTGCCCCCAAAACTTTCTATCTCAAGTGGACCCATTAGATCCATATGCAAGAGTTGAAAACAATGTGTAGTACCAGTGTGTTGCTCATTGTGTTGGGCAGCACCATGGGTAACACGAGTTTGTTTCCCTTTGAGACAATCCTCACAAACAATTTTTTGTTTAAGATCAAGACTAGGAATGCCTTGGACAAAGATCAAGATTAACAATCTTTTCTATGTTACGAAAGTGAACATGTCCCAACTTTTGATGCCACAATGTAGTGTTATCAAGTTTTGGAATGGCATACTTGCTTGTCTTCAACAAGATAACAATTATCACTAGATCTTGTACTGTCATCACACAATTGTTAGTCTTGTCATAAACTTCACAAGTATCTTTATTGAATTTCACCTCTAAATTGTCATCACAAAGTTGACTAATACTAATTAAATTAGTTACAAGTCCATCAACATGTAAGACATTCTTTAAGGTTGGAAATCCAGACACATTTAGTGTCCCTCTCCCAATGATATTACTCTTGCTCCCACCACCATATGTTACACTACCCCCATGAATTGTTTCATAATCTTTTAAAAACAATTTTGTTCTGTCATATGACGTGAACACCCACTATCAAAGTACCAAGAACCTTCAATATTTGTTTTTAAAGCGTACACAACATCACATTTCGTATTAGCTTTTGGTTTCCACACCTTTTTGAATTTTTACCATTCTCGATCGGGTGTGTTATCCCGTGTCTTGGGCAACACCTCGTGTAACACCAAGGGACCGGATGCTTTTTTGAAACAATATGGCATTTATTTTTAAAATGTCCAGGTGTGTGACAAGATTGACACACCTTCCCTTTGTCACATGGTTCTTTTGAAGAAGAATCTTTGTCAAAAACCGCTCCTTAACAAAACAATTCTTATTATCATTCATAGACAAAGTAGAAAGAATACTATTCAAAGATTCTTGAAAACCAATACCTGCTTCCGAGAGGTGTACTCAAGTTCAAGATCTCATCCAATTTGGTAGATCCAAAGTGTTGAGCTTCTTCAAGGTGGTTTCGGCTAGAGTCAAATTGCCCTTGACTCTTTCAAGCTCGATTTCTCTCTTTGTTGCTTGAACCTCCATATGAGTCACATAGGCACGGAGTCCTTCATTCTTCTTGGTTAAGGACTTAACCAAATTGTTCTCTTTCTTCCATTCCACGAGCAATGCCTCGTAAAGGTCTTTTAATCCGAAATGAGGTCATCTTTGCTCTGCTCATCCTCTTGTGTACTTCCCGTATCGTGGTTAGAAGAGCTAACAAAACAAACAAAGATTATTATCACATAATTCATCATACCTGTCGGGTGTGATCACGTATGTTATCTCGATCGATAACACCTTGGGTAACAAGTCCTTTTCCGTGTTACTTACCGTGACAAACATGGTTGTTTGATCAGCATTCTACCTCCCGAGATGGTCCTTCATCCTCATCATCACCGAGAGAAACCCATAGGTTCTTTCCTCTCTTCCTTAGAGTATTTGCACACTCATTGGAATAGTGACCCCAACCCGAGCAAGCATGACATTGAATGGATTCAATGTGCTTTGGATCAGACCTTAACCGATCTCGATGATGCTCTTCTTGGGTTCGACTTTGGGTTAGATGGGAAAGTCCTTTTTGGCATCGAATCATAGACCTTGGTTTGCTTCTCCTTTGCTTTCACCTGCATTTTTTCATTGTTATACTTTCTAACCATAGAATTGTATTTTCTAGCAAGTAAAGCAACACTAGCATTCTCACCAATTTCTTCAAAAACCTCATCTTCGTTTTCATCCAAAGAATTCGAGGCTTGAGTTTTCAAAACAACATTTTTCCCTTTAGATGCTTCACTTTGATCTAAGAGATTTAACTCAAAGTTTTTCAAAATACTCATTAAATAATTGATATCCATAGTTGCAAGATTGTGAGCCTCTTCAATAGATGAAACTTTCATATTAAAATGCTCAGGAAGGGTTCTAATTGCTTTTGAGACAAGTTGTTTGTTGGTAAAAGGTTCACCCAACAATTGACACTCATTAGCAATATCAAATAATTTTTCAAAATAAGAAGGAATAGTTTCATTTTCACCCATCCTTAATCTTTCAAATCTGCTAGTAAGACCCCTAAGCTTAGTTTCACGCACACTGCCATCACCTTCACAAAAACGTTGTAAAATATCCCATGCTTCTTTTGCAGTGGAACTGTTTTGAATAAGTTTGAAAATATGCATATCAACCCACTCAAAAATGGCATTAAGTGCCTTTTCATTGAAACTAGCTTGGTTGATCTCTTCCATGTTCCATTCTCGATTCGGGTTTGACTTGTACGTCACCATCTTCATCAAGCAGGTAACATTGGTAAGGAGTAACCATTTGTTATAGATCGCCATGCTCGAAGATCAATTGATTTGATATGCGAGCGTAGACGGATCTTCCAATAACAATAATTCGAGCCATCTAACACAGAAGACGCTTATTATTAGGATTAGCCGGATCATAAGCCATGACACCTAGACCAAGCACTTAGTATCGTCAAGTGACTCGCTTTGATACCAATTGAAATTGTCAATGGCTTCACCGAAAGAGATGTTACCGTAGATGTTACCCAACACCTTGGTTAACACACCGACGGACAAAGACACACACACCAAAATAAATAGTTTATAAAAACTTTGTGCAGTGGAAATAAATAACACAAGATATAATTTTCTCAAGTTATATAAATATATAACTTGAGTGTGCCTAGATGGCGAAGACTTTATAATCAATATAGAAAAATTACAAAGCCGAAAGTTCCCTATTGCTAATACAATGATAATGCTCTATGGAACTGAATGAGACAAAGAACGAATCCTATCCTTAGCCAACACTCTCTTAAACACTCAGTGTTTAAGCTAGAATCACAAGGGAGGAAGGATATGCGAACCAAAGAACTTTGTCTCTCTTGTGCTATGGTGTGTGTGTTTGATCTTTTGGCCTACTTCAAATGAAACACACCTAGCCTATTTATAGCCTTCCAATGCCTTGGAGGCTACTCCAAAATAACAGCCTTGGACCTTCAGATCGTGTGTGAGGAGTGGAGAGATTTCTTGGCTTGAATTCCTCATCATTCGCCAACTTCCCTAGAATGTAGCAACCGATTTCTTGAAGCCCAAGTCCATGCTTTATCACCTTGTACTCTCTTGCTTTCTTTGCATTGTACTCTTTAAATAATCGGCAACAACTCCATGACTTGGTCTTCCCACGTTTTTATTCCTTCTTCAATTAAAATGGACCAAGCAATAGTTACACGTAAATCTCCTATTTACGTGTAACTCTTCCAACAACTTCTTCCTTGATTTTAGCATTTAATCCAACCATATATTAACCTGAAATATAGACCAAAAAACACATATATCTTGCAAATAATATTAGACATTAGGATATAAAATAATATGGAAAGAATTATTAAATTACAAATCATTACGATCAAGGGTAACACCCAATTGCCGATGATAGCACTCGTGGTAACACCTGATGCTGCATTAACAATTATTGCACACATCTTTAGTAGGTTTGGAAATGAAATTACCTGTAAGTAAAGCTGTCAAATCGGGAATACGGGACGGGACGGGACGAAATTATGTTGTCCCACGACGGGAACGGGACGAGACGGGACGGGACAAAACGGGACGGGACTAAAATACTCGGTCCCATCCCGTCCCATTTGCGGGACACGGGATCCCGCGGGACAACGCGGGACCCGTTGACTAGGAGGGATTAAGCGTTGACTAGGCGGGATGAACCAAATGTGATGGTTTTTGAAAGAGATTCAACAGTCAGATAGCAGCCAGATGAGCATCGTTCAAGCTTGCGTGCAAAGCCAAGAACTGTTCCACAACAGGCTGTGGATCATCTTCTGATGACGCCACGACTTTTGGCCTCGGAAGGTGGCTGAAATGCGTCGTCACCTCGGTAGGAACCTGCAAAACAGCACCGTTAGGGGTGCGGGGGGAGCCCCGCTATAACCCTCGGGCGTAAGAATCAGTCGGTGTATTTTGTGTATAAACTGTATATATGAGAGCTCTAAGAGAGAGAGAGAGAGAGTTGATGAGAGTGTTTGTGTGTGTAATGAGAGAGTGAGAGCTTACCTTGGCCTTTGAGGGTTATAGTATTTATATGGGTGAAAGTGTGCCAATGTGGCACATTATGAGGGGTCTCAATGTAAATATTTGGTATGTATATATATGGGATATATTTGACTGTATGGGACTGTATAAATGTGTATGTATAAATATACCGAAAAGTCAGGGCTCATCAATAGCCCCCTACTCCAAGTGATGATTATTTATGGTCGGAGCGAGGAGTACGATTTAGGTAGAGGCTGGCTTGAGTATATATTTATGGCTGGAGCTCAGAGCTCGCCAGATTGGCTTGAATCCTGGAGGCAGGAGCCTGGGAGATTGAGGTCTAGGGAGAGAAGGTGGCAGCTAGGAGCTGCTTTTATCTCGGTCATTGAGACTGGGAAGTATTGGCACGATCTCATCGGACTACGGTCTAGATCTGCGGTCACTAGCCCCTGTTCGTCGAAGAGGGGAGAGAAGGTGGCAGCGACAAGCTGCTTTTATCTCGGCCACCTCTCTTGGAGTCACAGAGACTAGGAGTCACAGAGACTTGGAGTCACGGGGACTAGGAGTCACGGAGGACTAGGAGTCACGGAGGACTAGGAGCCATGGAGGCTAGGAGCCATGGAGGCTAGGAGTCACGGGGACTAGGAGTCACGGAGACTAGGAGTCACGGAGGACTAGGAGTCATGGAGGACTAGGAGTCACGGAGGACTAGGAGCCATGGAGGCTAGGAGCCATGGAGGCTAGGAGTCACGGAGACTTGGAGTCACGGAGGACTAGGAGTCACGGAGACTTGGAGTCACGGAGGCTGGAGTCACGGAGGCTGGAGTCACGGAGGACTAGGAGCCATGGAGGCTAGGAGGCAGCGATCTGCCGATAAACGCCAAAGATGGCCGGAGATTTTCGGATATAGGTGGGAGAGCACCATAAAATAAGCATAGATCCCGGAGGTAGTTTGAATAAAGCTCTCGGAGATTCCCGAGAGTAGATAAAGCGGGCACGTAGCCCGTGGATGAATATCCAATAATAAGAATGAGCGAGCCCCCGAGCTGGCTGTTGAGCTCCAAATATGCATAAACCTGCAGGTAGTTTCAAATATATTTGCCCGAAGGCTTATTGGCGCGTAAATATTTAGCTTGTCGGCTTTACAGAATTTTTCTATGAGGATATCTGGCTTTGATATTAGTTTGTTGTTTGATCTTTGTCCGTAGGCTTATTGGATTTTTGCCCGTAGGCTTATGGTTGGATCTTTGCCCGTAGGCTTATTGGATCTTTGCCCGTAAGCTTAGGATTGGATCTTTGCCCGTAGGCTTATTGGATCTTTGCCCGTAGGCTTAGGATTGGATCTTTGCCCGTAGGCTTATTGGATCTTTGCCCGTAGGCTTATTGGATCTTAATTGCTCGTCTTTTAGGCTGTTTTGAGTGTTCGCAATTTTTGAGTACCCTGATACTTGCATTCTTGCTCTTTCTCCAGCGTTTTTGACTTGCAATTAAACTTTATACTCTCCTTCTGCGGTCAAAAGCTTAGTAGGCCCTTTGCCCGCATTTTTTGAGTTTTCCTAACTCTTTGTTCAAAATCACTTGGATTTCTCGTGAGAGTCAGCCCTATTCGTCTGTGATCGCGTTTGTTTGGCCTTGTGGCAAACTTTGGGGCCTTAACCCCCTTTGTCTGTTTGGCTTTGTAAAACTCTTTTGATCACTGTCATCCATTTACACTTATTCCCAGCCTTGCGAGCCGTGGTGTAAGTCAAAAGCAGCCAAGGCAAGCTACCTTCATAGGGCATGCAGAGTGTGGTCGTGAAGCTATAGTCCGCGCAACAGTAGGTAGGAGCATATTTATCATAGCGGCCCTTTAACCTACTGGCATCTGTATCCACTACTGGTGGTTCACGCTTTTTTGACCCTTTATTCAAAACCCCTTGGAGTTTTATGTGAGGGTCTTCTGGCGATCTGGTAACGGGCTTATGTGTAGGCCTTTGTCACATACAGACATACGAGTAACGGCCCTAACGAGGACCTTCGCACACTGAGTGGGGACAAGGACCTTGGCCTTTGTCCTCGCTGGCATCTATATCCACTTATTCTTGGTGGTGTCACGCGGGCAGGACAGGGTATCCTCCCCGCGATCGGAGTACGGATCGTAATGGATATTTGTACTCATATAGGCTTGCGGATCGCGAGAGATCGTTGCGCATCAGTAGGTAAGAGCTCATATGTTGGCTCTTGAACCTACTGGCATCCGCTTGCGGGCATCCACCCTAGCTTTTGAGGTTGGTGGGAATAACTTACGGATTGGCACAATCTTGGGTTTTAACCCTCTCCAATCCATGAGTTTCGCTTTGGTAGTAGGTTGCATGAACTGAGGGTTGCGAGCGCGAGCAAGGATATGCAAGGTTGAATTTACAGTCAAGGGCAAGGAGGTTGCCGGTGAGGGGAGAGAAGGTGGCAGCTAGGGGCTGCTTTTATCTCGGTCACCCTTTTTTGTTCTGGTGGACAGGTAGCGGGCAAGAGCAAGGATATGCAGGATGGTGAGCTGACGAGCTGACAAGCTACGAGCTACCGAGCAAGGTTATGCGGGCAGATGAGCTGTCGAGCTAAGAGCTACCGAGCAAGGTTATGCGGGCAGACGAGCTACGAGCTACCGGGCAAGGTTATGCGGGTAGACGAGCTACCGAGCAAGATTATGCGGGTAGACGAGCTACGAGCTACCGAGCAAGATTATGCGGGCAGAATAGCTGACGAGCTACGAGCTACCGAGCAAGATTATGCGGGCAGACGAGCCGTGTGCTGTCGAGCAAGGATCTGCGGGCACGGAAGCAGGGGTCACCAGAGCGTGCAGCGGTCACGGGCACGGAGACTGGGAAGACTGGAAGTCTGGAGTCACGGAGACTTGGATGAGCGGGCATGATTTCGCCGGTGAGGGGAGAGAAGGTGGCAGCAATGCTGCTTTTATCTCGATCACCCTTTTTGGTTTCGCCCGAACAAAATTCAGGAACGGAGGTAAGATAGTTTTTCTTTTTTCGCCGGATCAGGAACATGGATCTTTGGCGGAGGGGAAGTAGTTTTTCTTTTTTCGCCGGATCAGGAACATGGATCTTTGGCGGAGGGGAAGTAGTTTTTCTTTTTTCGCCGGATCAGGAACATGGATCTTTGGCGGAGGGGAAGTAGTTTTCTGCTTCCTCTGGATTATGAACATGCTTCTATATTTGCACGAACAAAATTCAGGAACTGAGAAGGTAGTTTTCTGCTTCCGCCGGATCACGAACAAATTTCAGGGACGAATCTTTGGCGGAGGCTTTGAAACAACGGGGACTGAGGTCTGGGGCTCTCGGTGTGCTCGGAGATCACGAATTGCGATCAAGGTTGACCGTGGTCGATAGATTGCTGCGGACACGGAGGCAGGAGAGTCAACGGACTGCGGGCAAGGAGGTCGCTTGCGGGGACAGACTGCGGTCAATGAATTTCTCGTTCTGGATTTTTACCGCGGGCACAGAGACACGGAGTCACCGGTGCTGTCTGCGCTCAAGATTTTTACCGCGGGCACGGAGGCACGGAGGTGGTCGTTGCGGGCAGACGACATGGGCAGCGGTCACAAACTCGTGCTCTCCGGAGTGAGGGGAGCTGGCCGGAACTGCGGTCATGGTACAAGGAGGTCGCCGGGTCTTGGACGCAAGCTGCGGCCATGGGATGCGGTCAACAGAGATGGCCGGACTGTGAGTGGCGGGCAAGGAGCTTGATCGCGGGGACATAAAATTGCGGGCTCCGATCACCATAAGACGAGCACAGAGTCAAGCGAGCTGACTAATTTTCGTTTGCGGGCAGGACAAGGGAATGACTGCGGCCTCGAACTTTGGTCGCGGGCAGGGATGTCGATGTTGATGCCTGCTGCGATTACGGAGATAGCACTTCCAGGTATTTTGCTTTTGCCTTGGCCATTTTGTTTCTTCTACTGTAAATGCGGACTGAGGGATGGCCGGGGAGGTGAGACCGCGGCCTGCGGGCTTAGGCTCTGCCCGGAGTGCGGTCAATGGGTTGGTCTGGTGCCTCCCGTTTTCCTCTTTCTGCCTCCCGATTTTTGGTTCTGACACAGTGGGGCCCAAATGTCTGTCCAACCTGTTATACTACGTGGGCTTCTCTTTTGGTTTGCCCATCTCTTTTACGCCTCTTTTTCAAGCCAATAAAAATGTGCCGACATGCCACTTTTGTTGACTTTTGTTTAAAAAATATCCTCTTTCTGTCAGCCTCTTCCATTTTCTTTTGACTGACAGAAGGTTGAGTAACCTTCTTTGCTAAGTCTTCTACTCGGCCGGTGACTGGTTTCAGCCCTATTCCGCCGAAAATATTGGCCGGAATATTATTCTGGCCACATTTTTCTAATCCAATTTTCTGGCAACCAAAATACTCCATTCAAGCTAGGTGGCTACCAAGTATTGGCCAGCTATTTAGCTCGAAAATGAGAGGTTCTTTTTTATGAATTCCGGTGACTTGCTCCGGTGAGAAATTCTGGCTAGGCAGTGGGAACAGAAAATTTGTTTTTCAATAGGGGTTTATATGAGGTAGTGTATGAAAATTGGTGAGAATAAGAAATAAAACAGGCTGCTATTTTTGGTTTTTGGCATAATTTCTATGAAAACCTCAGCTCTTTCTTGGGACCTTCTTTTTCTTTTCTCTCTGACTCCATTTTTTCAGGCAACCAAAAAATACTCTTTCAATGCTCAAGCTAGGTGGTGGCTATCCACTATTGGTGGAGTCTTGGCCAGCTATTTAGCTTTGAGCAAAAGAGGTTTCTTGGCCTTTTGACAGAAAATTAGGAGAAAGTGATGGCTGCTCTTGGGTTTTTTCCAGCTTGGTGGCTGGAATGTAATTTTTGTGCTTCAAAGAGTTCACCTGAGATGGTGAAAGAAGTTGGTGGCTGCCACTTTTTGGAAGTGGTGGAAGCCACGAAATGAGCCACTGAGCTCTCTCTCCATGTGCATCTTCTCCGGCGGCGTCAAACCGGAAAAGATGGCGATTCCCGGCAGCAGAACCACTGATGACGCCACGACTTTTGGCCTCGGAAGGTGGCTGAAACGCGTCGGCACCTCGGTAGGAACCTGCAAAACAGCGCCGTTAGGGGTGCGGGGGGAGCCCCGCTATAACCCTAGGGCGTAAGAATCAGTCGGTGTATTTTGTGTATAAACTGTATATATGAGAGCTCTAAGAGAGAGAGAGAGAGAGAGAGAGCTGAGGAGAGTGTTTGTGTGTGTAATGATAGAGTGAGAGCTTACCTTGGCCTTTGAGGGTTATAGTATTTATAGGGGTGAAAGTGTGCCAATGTGGCACTTTATGAGGAGTCTCAATGTAAATATTTGGTATATATATATATGGGATATATTTGACTATATGGGACTGTATAAATGTGTATGTATATATGGAATTTGTGTATATGTGGTATGAAGTTCATAGGCTATGACATGGAATGTCTTTGCTTGAACTAAATTGGCAAAAGGGAGAAAAATCACGTCGGAAATTTCAGCAAGGAGGGCGACCGCGCTTAGGCCGTGCGCGGCCGCGCTTAAGGGCCGAGAATTCACCTTGATTTGCTGGAGTTGAGCGCGGTCGCGCCACCCTCAAGGGCGGCCGCGCTTGTGACGGGTTTTGACTCCCTGGGCCGAATTTTCTGTGGGTTTTTTAAGGATTAATTAAGTCCTAAACCTAATTTTATCACATATATATAAATACTCCTTCTTCCCAGCCATTTTCACCCATGAGAGATTAAGAGAAAAATCTAGTTTCTCAAGTTTCTTTCATTGTTGATTACTCCCGTTCATAGAGATTCGTTCGTGAGATTCAAGGCGACTGAGATAGGACCGCCGGTGACTACCTACCTGTGTGCTGCTCTGTGGTACGTAGTCCGTGATCGTTTTATCCTCGGAGAAATTTGCACATGCACGAGTTGCACCAATTGGGGGCAATATTTTCTCTTAGGACAGTCTTCCTAAGGCGACTCGATCAAATCACGATAAGTTTTCTAACCGTTTGTTTTATTGTTTCTGTCTGTTTTTCCTGATCCTGTTCCTTGGCTTTCGGTTTTTCTATTGGCTTAATTGGTACGTTTGACTTGATCAATAAAATCCCCTACTGTTGATTAAATTGTTGTTTAATGCAGGTGCTTATTAATTTAATTTCCAACAGTCTAAGAGAAAATAGTATTTTATTTGATCATGTCTGGTGGTTCCTCTAGCTCTCCCTTTAAGTCCCTAGTTGACACCTCCGATCTTCCGGAGAAGTTTGGTGGTAAGAACTTCAAGCATTGGTACGAACGCATGAAGATGCATTTGTCAATTAAGGGTATGCCCGGTATGCCGACATCCAAATGTCCCGCTACGAATGGTGATGATCCGGTTAATGTGGCTGCTGTTAAGCTGTGGAAGGAGCGGGATGATGTTGTTCGAGGATGCATTCGCGGCTTTGTCGAATGCACTCTTTGATGTTTATTGCTCTGCTCCTCTCATTTCTTTGCGTCACTTTGTGGGAAACGCTTTCCACGAAGTACAGCACCGATGACTCCGGTGTGGAAAAGTACCAAGTGGGAAAGTTCCTGAATTATCACATGAGTGAGGGAAAGTCGGTTACCGACCAAGTGCACGAACTCCAAATCATTTTGCGATCACTCAAGGATGCGACATGGGACTTCCCGATAAGTTCGTTGTCATGGCTGTCATTGAGAAGTTTCCTCGATCTTGGGGGAATTCGGTATGACCCTCAAGCATCGTACTGGAAACTTGACACTCAATGAATTGATGAATGCAATTGCGATTCAGGAGGTGCATAATGGCAACCAACCTAGCGTACCTGTGGAGGCTGCTGCTAATATGATTACCGATAAAAGCAAGTTTAAAGGAAAAGGTGTGAAAACTTCTAAGGATAAAGAAAACCATGATAAACTTAAAGTTAAGAAAAATAACTTTAGGAAGCCAAAAGCAAAAGCAGGCTGGCTGGAATTGTGGAGAAGGTGGACACTTTTCTAGGGAATTTGCCCGTCCAAGAAAGGAAAAGGACCACAAGCCTCTGGCGATGACCATCCTGCTGTCAACATGGTGTTGGGTCCGAAGGATTATGATGATCTGACTCGACGCACCTGGAGTTGACGCTACGACCTGCAATGTTACAAAGTATGTAACTTCTTATCCCGAAATCTTTGCTTGTCTATGAACCCAACGAGTGGCTAGTTGACACGGGCAAATGTGCACGTTTGTGCGATAAATTGCTATTTGTGTCTTACCGGCTGACCGTGGTAGATCGGTGACGATGGGGAACTCTAGTGCTTTGCAAAGGTGCTTGGGACTGGACGCGTGGACCTGAGGTTTCCTAATGGGCGCATTCTTACCTTGCATCAAGTGTATCACGTTCCTGATATTCGTCGCAACATTATTAGTGGTTCTAGTCTAGTTAGGGAAGGATTTGAGATTTCATTTAAGTGTAATAAGGTTATAATTTTGGATTCTGGTAGTTTTGTGGGGAAAGGTTATTCCTCGGATGGTTTATTTAAAATTAGAGTTGAAACTGATGTGTGTTTGCACAATAATTTTAGTTCTATTGATTATCCTGTTTCTTATTCCATTGAATCTTCAAATGTTTGGCATGGTCGTTTAGGACATATTAACTATGATTCTGTGAAAAGAATGATGAATTTAGATATTATTCCTAAACATGCTATTGATAAGAATTCTAAATGTCATGTATGTGTTGAAGCTAAATCTACAAAAGGTCCGTTTAAGTCGGTTGTGAGAAATTCTGAAATTCTAGATTTAGTTCATACTGATATTTGTGAATTTAATGGTGTGTTGACCAAAGACAAAAAGAAATACTTTCTCACCTTTATTGATGATGCTAGTAGATACTGTTATGTGTTCTTGCTTAATTCTAAGGATGAAGCATTAGATAAATTCATTATATTTAAGAACGAAGCAGAAACACAAACTGGCAAGAAACTTAAGCGGTTAAGGTCTGATAGAGGAGGTGAATATGAGTCTAATCCCTTCATGTATTATTGCCAAGAAAACGGAATAGTACATGAAGAGACTCCTCCCTACACCCCTCAATCAAATGGTGTTGCTGAACGTAAGAATAGAACCCTTACTGATATGATCAATAGTTTACTCATAAGTTCTGGACTGCCCAAATATATGTGGGGAGAGGCTTTGAATACGGCTTGCCATATTCTGAATAGAGTCCCTCCTAAGCATAGAAAGGAAAGTCCGTTTGAACTTTGGAGAGGTCGACAGGCTAGTCTGAAATACTTAAAAGTGTGGGGGTGCCTTGCAAAGGTACTTGTACCTGCACATAAAAGGAAAAAGCTTGGACCTAAAACTGTTGATGCTATCTTTATAGGTTATTCTGAAACAAGTTATGCATTGAGATTTCTCATTATAAAATCTGAAATTTCTGGCATAGATGTGAACTCTATAGTTGAGTTACGTGATGCAACATTTTTTGAGGATGTGTTTCCTATGAAGAACGGACTTCCTAAGGAATCTAACCCAACCACTAATTCCATTCCTGCTCAAGTAGAGGAGATGACAAATGTGGGGGTTGATTCCAGTGCAACTCATTCTGACGATGAGATTGAACCAAGAAGGAGCAAACGGGCAAGGACCACCAAGGACTTTGGAAGTGATTTCATCACTTACAATGTCGAGGGTGATCCTCTAACCTTCAAAGCTGCTATGGCTACTTCTGATGCCAAGCAGTGGAAGGATGATGTTAAGAGTGAGATGGATTCTATTGTCTCTAATGGGACATGGGAATTGGTCGATCTCCCTCCTGGTTGTAGCACGATAGGATGTAAGTGGGTCTTCAAAAGGAATCTGAAACCGGATGGAACCGTTGACAAGTTTAAGGCTAGGTTAGTGGCTAAGGGATTCAAGCAAATTGAGGGAATAGACTATTTCGATACCTATTCGCCAGTTGCTAGAATGACTACAATCCGAATGCTTATCGCATTGGCCTCTGTATATGATCTTCCTATCCATCAGATGGATGTGAAGACCGCCTTCTTGCATGGCGATCTTGAGGAAGAAATTTATATGGATCAACCTGAAGGTTTTGAGGCCTCTGGCAATGAGAGAAAGGTTTGTAAACTTGTTAAGTCTTTGTATGGACTTAAACAAGCCCCTAAGCAATGGCATGAGAAATTTGATAAAATTGTCTCATCGTTTGGCTTTGTTACTAATGAGTTTGATAAGTGTGTCTATAGCAAGAGTATTGGTGATAGTAGTATTGTCTTATGTCTGTATGTCGATGATATTCTGTTGTTTGGAACGGATATGAGGATAATTAGTACTACTAAGGAATTCTTGAAAAGTAAGTTTGAGATGAAGGATATGGGAGTAGCTAGTGTGATTCTTGGCCTTAAGTTGACTCGTTCAACTAGTGGCATAACCATATCGCAATCTCATTATACCGAAAGTGTAATTGAGAAATTTGGTTATAAGAATTGCAAAGTGGCTAAGACTCCATATGACCCTTCATCTGCTCTTACTAAGAATGAAAGTGGAGTACCGATGGCTCAGTTGAGATATTCTCAGATTATTGGAAGTTTGATGTATCTTGCTAATTGTACTAGACCGGATATATCATATTCGGTTACTAGGTTGGCTAGATATACTCAATGTCCAAATAAAGCACATTGGGAAGCTCTTGATAGAGTTCTCAAATACTTGAAGGGAACGATTTCCCTTGGGCTGCATTACGGTAGATATCCTTCTGTTCTTGAAGGATATAGTGATGCAAGCTGGATTGCCTTTAACTCCGGGAGTTATGGCTGTACGGGGTATGTTTTCACCTTAGGCGGAGCTGCAGTCGCTTGGAGGTCGACCAAACAAACTCTGTTGTCTAGGTCTACATTTGAGGCCGAATTAGTTGCTCTTGATACTACTGGATTGGAAGCTGAATGGCTTCGAGGACTTATGTCTGAGTTGCCCATGGTCGCTAAGCCCATGCCTCGTTATCTCTGTACATTGTGACAACACTGCCACAATTGAGAAACCGAAAAGTGTCAAGTACAATCAGTAAAACTAGGAGGCACATCCAAATTAGATTAAAATCTATAAGGGATCTAGTGTCTCGGAAGGTGATAGCTGTTGATTATGTTGGTACCAAGGATAACACAGTGATCCTTTAACCAAAGGGCTAGAATTTGCTCTTGTTCAAAAATCTAGGTTGGGGATGGGACTGAACCCCGTCGACTCAAACGCAGTAGCAACCCAATCTACCTGAGCGGAGATCCCACAAAGGAGATTCAATGTGGTAATAACAAGGCGTGGGGTGAGTCGGAGCACCAAATAATAGATTGACATGTTACATGTCCGAGTCTATCCCGAATAGCCTAGAGGTGCTCATTCTTTGCTAATTTAGTAAAAGTTTGGAACTTTGAATGGGATCAAGTCTTTTAGACAAGATGTTAGCGATACATCTTCGAGATGCCCAGCTAAGTGAGTGTTGTTGTTGGCCGCAACTAGAGAAATTTGGGTTATTCCTTGAAAGCACTCATGATAGAGGATCGGGACGTATGGCTTATAAGCGTCAAGTGTTCGATAGAGGGCCTATCATAGCTTTTGTTGTGTTTGTTACCAGCAAAGGCCTCTACATCCAAAGGCATCAGATTCAAGACACCCGTTCATCTGGTCCTGTGGAGGTTTGCGTTGGATAACATAGGTAGTGGTTCAAGCCGGAAGGTACCATTATTGAAAGCATGGCAATGGATAATCTGTACACGTCATATTTCTATGAACTTGTGGGGGATTGTTGGAATTTGTGTATATGTGGTATAAAGTTCATAGGCTATGATATGGAATGTCTTGGCTTGAACTAAATTGGCAAAAGGGAGAAAAATCACGTCGGAAATTTCAGCAAGGAGGGCGACCGCGCTTAGGCCGTGCGCGGCCGCGCTTAAGGGCCGAGAATTCACCTTGATTTGCTGGAGTTGAGCGCGGTCGCGCCACCCTCAAGGGCGGCCGCGCTTGTGACGGGTTTTGACTTCCTGGGCCGAATTTTCTGTGGGTTTTTTAAGGATTAATTAAGTCCTAAACCTAATTTTATCACATATATATAAATACTCCTTCTTCCCAGCCGTTTTCACCCATGAGAGATTAAGAGAAAAACCTAGTTTCTCAAGTTTCTTTCATTGTTGATTACTCCCGTTCATAGAGATTCGTTCGTGAGATTCAAGGCGACTGAGATAGGACCGCCGGTGACTACCTACCTGTGTGCTGCTCTGTGGTACGTAGTCCGTG
Organism: Adenophora triphylla var. japonica; assembly: GCA_022495995.1. NCBI lineage: Eukaryota > Viridiplantae > Streptophyta > Magnoliopsida > Asterales > Campanulaceae > Adenophora > Adenophora triphylla. The sequence continues at coordinate 77,730 of JAFEMH010003416.1, forward strand.
ATCGTTTTATCCTCGGAGAAATTTGCCTGTACCTGAGTTGCACCAATTGGGGGCAATATTTTCTCTTAGAACAGTCTTCCTAAGGCGACTCGATCAAATCACGATAAGTTTTCTAACCGTTTGTTTTATTGTTTCTGTCTGTTTTTCCTGATCCTGTTCCTTGGCTTTCGGTTTTGCTATTGGCTTAATTGGTACGTTTGACTTGATCAATAAAATCCCCTACTGTTGATTAAATTGTTGTTTAATCTGTGGTGCTTATTAATTTAATTTCCAACAGAAACATACTTGTTTCTTTATTTGTTTTCTATGTTATAATTACCCCTAACCATTGATATGTTTAGAATATCTGTAATCTTGGCCGGTCATACTTACATGTACAAGTAGGCTCTTGAGATATGCCCTGATGGCACAAGTTAGCCAAAGCCATTCAATAGGGAAAGCTGTATAGGCATTTTGAAAACAAAAGTTTGTCATTAATCCACTGAGGGCCTTATTTACCTGTGTTAATCGGTTTAGAGAATGTCTTGACGGGTTTACCTATGAAGCGCGAATGCTGAAAATATAAGATATGTGTATGCAAGAATACGACTATATATTTTTATGTCTGAACTACCGGTATCCAGTCACCTTATTTGGTGCCGACTAATCCGGTTCGAGTCAAGTAGAACCATAAATCTTTCAATAATGAAAACTTATATATATTAATCAGTGAACGGTATAAACTGAGATACGCACATGGGCTTGCTCGAGCTGGGCCTAATTGGATTGGGCCATGAATATTATCTAAATAACCAAGTATCAGGGCCGAGTAAGGTCTTCCTCGTATGACGAGGAACGTTTATCTCGGCCTTATGACGTCATGCTTGGGCCGTCATATCGCAAGTGATGAGGAGAGAAAAGTTCTTACCTCGGCGTTTCATCATTGTGACGAGGAAACAAAATCATTTACTCTGGCACATCTCCGTGTCGGCCAATCTCCAAATGACGAGGAAGCAGAATCATTTACCTCGGTCTATTTGCCAAGGCCGAGGTAGAACATTCATGTTTCTCGGCGTTCCGGCTAGCAGATTATACAGTCCTTATACAACAAGGATTATACATTCATGATCCAATCAGGATTGTAACCAACTATACCATTTCAAGTCAAACAAGGACTCCTTAACAGATATAATTCTCATAGGATTACATCTTATCTCTTTACAAGTTTACTTCAACATGGATTCTATCAATCCACCCCTATAAATACAAGCCCCATGGCTCATAATTAGGTACGTTACTTTTTACATTGGGGAAACTCTGTCAATTTGTTTTCTCCTATACAAATCGTGAACTTACTCTCACGCCGGAGGGCCTTTAGCCGGATCCGCCCCGGCTTAGTTTACGTGTTTTCTCTTATTTTCAGGCCTTGCAATCACCGGAGCAATCATCGCTTGGATTTGGGTTGTTTTGACGATTTTGGCATCATCAATTGGTTCTATTGCCGGGAAATCGACTCAAACACCCTTTGTTTGGCCTGGAAAGTGCTCGCTAAAAGCCAATTTTATTGCCGGAATTTTTCTCTCATTGAACGGAATTTCTGGAAAACGTTTAGGCTCTGTTCTTGAAACCGCCGGAATCTGCAAATTTCAACCTGAATCTGTCCAGATTCCGTTGGAGGCGTTTTTGGCGTGAAATTCCGCCCCAGATTGGCTTGCATTCTGTGGTGTTGAAAAAATCACAATTAGCTGTTTGTGGGTGGTCAAAATTTGCCCTAATTTTGGCCATAAATTGGGTTCTATTAAAATTGTGGTTTTTGAAAAATTTATACTTTGTAATTTGCTGTTGACTCACAATGGAAGGACAATTTACAAGCGTTACGGCTGAGGACCCAACCCAGGTGAACGGGGCGAACACTGGAGCCGAGGAGCTGCCTCCTCCTCCTCCTCTACCTCAGCCAGATGCCCCTCCTCCCCTCTCCATGACCCTTCGTTCCAAGGGTCAGGTGAATGCCGAGGGAGAAGGTGCTGAGCTTCCTCGTCCTACTCGTGCCCGCGGAAAGCAAGTAGGAAGGAAGAAAACAAAGAATGCCGACGCCGGTCAAGCAGGAGAAAGTCAACCCATTGACCGACGCTCTTTGTTACATAGGCAAATGGAAACATTACAAAGAATGTATGAAACACAGGCTGCTCTCTTGCAATTGGACCCAGAGCTTTCCATGGCTGAATTTATTAGGCCATCTGTGGGTAACCCCCTCGAAAAGGGACAGGACGAGCAGCGAGCTCCTCTCCTCAAAATCGGAGAACTACCAAGGCAAGCTCCCCGAGAACATACTCGTCCTCGGCATGACAGCAAGAAGAAGGACCAGGTGGTAGACCTGAGAAGCCACTTAACTCCCAGGGACGAGGAAGTAAATTCCAGGGACCTAAGAACGAGACTCAGCCTGAACAGGCGCCTGTCCCCTGCTCATCTCGTCATGGCCCCTAGGCGTCCCACATCACCACGAGCTCGACCGGATTCTCCTCGTCCTCGGCATAGAGAGTTTGTTAGGCCAAGGACCCCGGAACCGTACAGGATGATACTTGGTGGCCAAGACCTGGAACTGAAGCGTGATAAGGCCCCTTCCAAACGGGACAACCACCGACATGACGCGGAGCACAGTAGGGTGAATGATCGCCCCAAGGACAAATCCGTCAGAAGCTCCCAACGAAGTACCCGCTCAAGCAGTGACAAGGGAGTGGAAACCAAGCAATGGGAGCTGTTGAAGCAAAGACTGGATGACATGGAGAGGGGAAAGAAGTTCAATGACGACGATTATGACTGGGCAACACGTCCATTCTCTTTGAGAATAACTGCAGCTCCACCTAATCCCCACCTTAAGCTCCCTAATTTCAAAAAATACAATGGCACTACTGATGCAAAAGACCACGTGCAGAGTTTTGAACAAACTATGAATCTCCTCACCACCGCTGATGACCTGCTCTGTAAAGCTTTCGCGAGCACCTTCTCCGGAACAGCTTTGACCTGGTTCCGTGAGCTTAAAAGAGGTAGCATCGATTGCTGGAGAGGCATGAGGAGAATGTTCTTGGACCACTTTGCTACCGCTGGTAAGAGGAAGATAAGGCTGGCCGACTTGGCCAACATTGAGCAAGGAAAGGGAGAGACCACCCTCAGCTATTATAATCGGTTCCGAAAAATGGCAGACCAAGTTGAAGAGAGCCTCACTGATAGGGAAGTCATTGTTTGTTTCAACTCTGGCCTAAAATCTGGTCCCCTCGTTTATGAACATTCAGCCCGGGAACCTCAAACAAAGTCCGAACTATACAAGGTAGCTTATGCCATTTCCATGGCTGAGGACAAAACAAAGAAAAGGGAGGGCGACAAAACGAAAACGAGCGACAGGCACTCGCCAGAATGATAATGGAAACGACAAGGGTTCCAAAGGGAAAAATAAAACAAGGAGCACGGAGAAGCTTGAATTCACTCCTCTTACAAAACCCATCTCTGAAATCATGCAGCTGGTCAACCTTCCTCCACCTAATCCTATGACTGACAAGCCAAAATTCCCTCGTAACATGAACAAATACTGTGATTTTCACAAAGACCACGGGCACACCACTGATGGCCGTTGGGCCCTCAAGAAAATAATCCAAAAATGGGTCGACGAAGGAAAATTAGATCGTTATGTCATGAAAGAAGACAACAAGCGGAAGCGGAAGGAAGAGGAAAGTGAGGATGACAACAAAAGCGAGGATGAAGACCGCAGGCCTCCTAGGGCCAAGTTGCATGTGATACGAGAAGAGGTAACTTCTACCAGAAAACTAAAGGACCAGATCCACGAGCTGAGTAAAGTATACCATGTTCCTGCTTGGATTCATAAAGCAGAAGAGGTCATTAGTTTCTCTCCTAATGAATTGGCTGGAAGCCGAGCAGCTCGTGAACAACCCTTGGTGATAAAGGGCCGAATAGACAATGTTGAATCCGAAAGACTTCTCGTTGACACGGGGGCCTCCCGTGACATCCTATATTATTCAGCCTTCCAACAGATGGGCTTGAAAGACACCATGTTGGAACCTTATCATGGAAGGCTAGAAGGGTTCACCAATCACAAGGTGGGCGCCAAGGGAACTGTGGAGCTGGAACTTGAAGTCGGTGATCATCCCTTCCTAGCCAAAGCCACAGTCAATTTCGTAGTCATGGATTTGACTAGCGATTACCATGCGATCATAGGCATTCCAAGTCAAGCTAAACTGGGAATGGTGGCCTCACTTCCCCACCAACGAGTTAAATTCCCCACTCGGGCAGGGATTGGATGTGTGAGGGCCACCCCCAAAGACTTCTTGGAACATGTCGTGAAGAGCAGAAAGAAATCCAAGAATGTGGAGATAGATACCCCCGAGGAAAACATCAAGATCTCAAAGTCCTAGAAATTGCAGATGACCAAGGCATAGTCCTACCCGTACCTGTGGAAGAGCCTATGATTCAAGAAATTGCAGACGACCTAGGCATAGTTCAGCCCGTATCCGAGGAAGACCCTGTTCTCTTCAACGGCCAGAACTCGGGGGCCAACCACGACCTAGGGAAGGTCAATCTCCCCGATGTTGACAAACTTATGGAGGAAGAAGGCCTCAACGTGAACGACAATGAAGGGAGAAGAATTAGGGAGATCATTATCGAGTCTCTAGAATTCCGTGACGGTCCTGAAATGAAGCATGTAGATGAACTGGAAGAGGTAGTCATCAACCCTGATTATCCTGAACAAAAAATCAAGCTCGGGGGCCAATTATCTCCAGAAGAGAAAGAAAAAATCATCTTCCTCTTGAAAAGCAGTCTCGACGTCTTTGCTTGGAGAGTCGAAGATATGAGGGGGATCAATGAAGAAGTAGCCCTCCACCGCCTGGAAGTTGATCCTTTAGCAAAGACTATCTCCCAGACAAGGAGAAATTTTGCAAGGGACAAGGAGGAGGCTATAAAAGAGGAGGTGCAGAAATTACTTAGTGCCGGAATAATTCGTGAAGTCAAGTACCCCGTTTGGTTGGCCAATGTAGTTATGGTGAAAAAGCAAAATGGGAAATGGCGTATGTGCATAGACTTTACTGATCTAAACAAGGCCTGCCCCAAGGACAGCTATCCTCTTCCTAGAATTGACAAGTTGGTTGATTCCATTGCTGGACATCAAACTCTCAGCTTCCTAGATGCCTATTCAGGCTATCATCAGATAAAAATGGCGGAAGAGGACATTGAGAAGACGGCCTTCCAAACACCTGGGGGAAATTACTGTTACATCATGATGCCTTTCGGGCTCAAGAACGCAGGCGCTACATACCAATGGATGGTAAATCGAGTTTTTGCAAGCCAAATAGGTCGCAACATGGAAGCTTATATTGATGACATGGTCATAAAGACCAAGGAAGACAGTCACGTTCCCGACCTGCAAGAGACAATTCACAACCTCCGAGCTAATAACATGAAGCTAAACCCAAGCAAGTGCGTGTTTGGAGTAACAGCCGGAAAGTTCCTAGGCTTCATGGTATCTCAAAGAGGGATCGAAGCAAACCCCGAAAAAATAAAGGCGCTCGTGGATATGAAGGAACCTACCACCATCAAGGAGGTTCAAAGACTTAATGGAAGAATCGCGGCCCTTGGAAGATTCATCGCCAAATCCGCTGAAAAGTCACTGCCCTTCTTCAAGGTATTGAAGGGTACCAAGAGCTTCTCCTGGACTCCTGAATGCTCCGAAGCATTCCTCCGGTTGAAGGAGTACTTGGGTTCCCCTCCCTTGCTTAGCAGTCCGACTACCGGTGAGATGCTGTACGTCTTCCTAGCCGCACCGATCATGCTTTGTCGCAGCTGTCCTAGTTCAAAATGATGAAGGAATTCAAAAGCCTGTCTACTATGTCTCTAAGGCACTGTCCGACGTGGAAAGCAGATACTTCAATGTGGAGAAGATAGCGTACGCACTAGTCATCGCCTCAAGAAAATTACGTGCTTATTTTTCTGCACATCCTATCACCGTATACACAAATGAACCATTGAAGAAGATACTACATAAGTTGGACGGCTCCGGACGTCTCCTTAATTGGTCCATCGCTCTCACTGAGTTTGATATCACTTACCAACCAAGGAAGACCCTCCTGGCACAGCCTTTGGTTGACTTCATGGTCGAGACTGCCTTTATGGGTGAGCATCTCCCCACCTCTCGGAAGCAAAACGCACCAGAGGATAAAGACTCTCCCATTGAACTCCCACCCAACTGTTGGATCCTGTATACGGACGGATCAGCCACAAAGGAAAGAAGCGGAGCTGGAATTGTACTGGCAAGCCCAGAAGGAGAATTTACTACTTAAGACGCCATCCGTTTCAAGTTCTCTGCCTCCAATAATCAAGCGGAATATGAAGCTCTAATATTTGGCATTGAGTTAGCCTCCTTCTATGGAGCAACTAAGGTGGCGGCTTTCTGCGACTCCCAACTCGTTGTTAAACAAGTAAAGGGAGAGTATAACGCCCAAGACCCCACCCTTGCCAAGTATAGAGACCTGGTCCTTGATATGACGAAGAAGATGGAATTTTTCGAGCTCAAACAAATTGGCAGGGAAGATAACCAAGTCGCAGACGTTCTCTCCAAACTGGCAACCATGGATGTGTCTAAGACCAGTCCATATGTAGTTTATGCCGAGGAACCTGCGTATGAAAGACTACAAGTCATGCTCTTAGATGGAGAAGATAGATGTTGGATCGATGACTACATTGAATACATTGAGAAGGAGAAACTCCCTGAAGATGAAGCTCAAGCTAAAATCATCAAGAAGAGGTCTCCAAGGTTCGTGGTAATAAGTGGAGTCCTCTACAGAAGGTCTTTCACGAAGCCCCTGCTAAGGTGTGTCTATCCCAAGGAAATTCAGAACCTCTTGGCAGAAGTACATGAAGGCGTTTGCGGCGGACACCCGGGGGCCGGGAACCTTAGGCGACAAGATCATATCGCTAGGTTACTACTGGCCAAACCTAAGGGAAGACGCACACGCCTATGTTAGAAAATGTGACAAGTGCCAACGATTCTCTGACATTCCTAGACTACCGGCAGTTGAGCAGACACTTGTAATACCTACGTGGCTATTTGATATGTGGGGGATCGACATCATCGGACCCTTCCCTCCCGCCCGTGGTAATTGCAAGTACGTGATAGTAGCTGTTGATTACTTCTCCAAGTGGATAGAAGCCAAGGCATTAGCCAAGATAACGGAAGAGAACGCGATCAACTTTGTCCATGACAACATCTGTGCGGTCGGCCTTCCACATACAATTGTCTACGATCATGGCGCAATTCTCCACAAAGCATTCACTACAGAGTTGGGAAGGGTAAAAGTCCGCCATGCAAAATCTTCAGTTAGCAGACCACAAGGCAATGGCCAAGCAGAAGCAGCAAACAAACTGGTCCTAACCGCCCTTACTAAGAACCTTGAAGGATGTGAGGGTAGATGGTTGGACGAACTTCCCCTAGCCTTATGGGCTGTTCGCACAACCACCCGGGGGCCAACCGGGGAAACCCCATTCGCACTAACCTTCGGTTCCGAGGCTATGGCACCAGCAGAGATGGCCATCCCTACTGTGAGAAATTCCCATTATGATGAGCAAGTCAACAAGGTCAATAGGCTCCTAGACCTGGACCTGATAGATGAGAAACGACTAGCTGCACAGATGAGGATGGTGAATTACAAGCAAAGGACCAAGGCGTATCACGACAAGAGGGTCATCAGAAGAGTATTCCAAGTAGGCGATTGGGTACTTAGAAAAATTGAAGCTACTGGTCGGAAGGCAGAACAGAACAAGCTCTCCCCAAATTGGGAAGGTCCATATATCATCACTCAAATCATTCGAGAAGGGACCTACAGATTGAAGACCAAGGAGGGGAAGGATCTCAAGCATCCGTGGCACTCCGACAACCTTAGAAAATATTATCACTAGTCTAGTTTATTTTACAGTAGAATAGTTTCTTATTTTCTGTCTTTTATTAGTTGATAGGATTGCAGTTCGATGTAATCGCATTTCAGTTTTACGAAAGCAGTTTCTTCCAGCATGCAAAGCAACTATCAACTCTTCATACAGACACCAGGAGACGAGGACTTTATCCCCGACTCTTCTAAAACACACATCCTGTCAAGGGTCCACCTTGATTCAGGATACCAACAGCCAAGACCAAGGGTCCTCCTTGGCCTGATGGCTTACCACACATCCTGTCAAGGGTCCACCTTGATTCAGGATACCAACAGCCAAGACCAAGGGTCCTCCTTGGCCTGATGGCTTACCACACATCCTGTCAAGGGTCCACCTTGATTCAGGATACCAACAGCCAAGACCAAGGGTCCTCCTTGGCCTGATGGCTTACCACACATCCTGTCAAGGGTCCACCTTGATTCAGGATACCAACAGCCAAGACCAAGGGTCCTCCTTGGCCTGATGGCTTACCACACATCCTGTCAAGGGTCCACCTTGATTAAGGATACCAACAGTCAAGACCAAAGGTCCTCCTTGGCCTAATGACTTACCACACATCCTATCAAGGGTCCACCTTGATTCAGGATTACAAACATTACAAACATAACAGCCAAGACCGAGGATTTTCCTCGGCCTGATGGCTTAACATGCATCCTAACAAGGGTCCACCTTGAGTCAGGATTACAACACATTCAAAGCCAAGGAAACCTTCCTCGGCCTGAATAACTTAAGAGAATAGTTAAAGCCAAGGAATCCTTCCTCGGCCAAACCACTTGCTCAACAATTAGGGAGCAAGGAACCCCCCTTGGATCCCACCTTAAGTCTAGTGCCTCTGCCTAGCATACAAAAATATAAGCAAGTTATTGAAATAACACGAATCATGACAAAAGGATTTTCATTGATGTTCAAAAAGAATTACAAGTCCTATCGTCTATTACAAAAAGCAAAGAAAAGAAAATATATCCTAAGTTTGCTGCTCGTCATCGAAAGACTTCTCGAGCCACTCCTCAGTAATGGAGCCGGGGGGAGGAAGGACCGTTTGTTCAGCAAGGGCATTAGTTTCCTCGGCCCCTCCTTCCACATCAGCTTCCATGGCCTCAGGCTCTTCCGCATCCTGAATCGCCTCCACCAAGTCTTTTATATTGCCGGGGACGACAGAGGCCGGCCTCCACACTTCTCTGCATGCTTGAGCATCCTTGGCTGCCATTATTTCCAAGTTGCTTTCAGAAAAAGGGACCAGGTGGTGGAGGGCCCTGACTTCCTCGGCATAATGGTCCCGGCAAATCAGCTGGGCAACCTTGTTGATGTCCAAATCGGTGGAAGGGTCAGCCAAGATGCTTCGGGCCAAGTGAAGATAACCATCTTCAAACATGGTGGCCGTCTGCTCGTCCACGGCATCTTTAAAGGCCGAGCTGGCCATCATCAACTCCTTGAAGGCCGAGCTCTCCTTGAACCGAGCAACGGCCTCTTCCTCCCTAGCCGGGAGGGTAGCTTCCAACCCTCGGCACTTGGCCTCAGCTTCATCGGCCTTTGTTTGAAGCTCGGCCTTATAAATCTTTGCCTTGGCAAGCTCTTCCTCTTTAAGCTGGAGATGCTCCTCGGCCTTGGCCTTCACTTCCTCAGCCCTCTTCACTTCGGCCTCTACTTTGGACTTAGCTGCCACGAGCTCAGCATCCTTGGCCTTCAGAAGTTTGGTCAAGGAGGCCTTATCAGATGCACTCTTCGCTTGGGCGGCCTTGGCCTCATTCAGGCGCCTGGCTTTGGTCTTGGCCAAGACGTTTTCGTACGCCGTGACGGAAGCCAACTGAAAGAGAAATCAATGTTAGAAAATCAAGCAACTTTCAGACTTAAAATAACCGAGGAAAAAGAGACATTTACCTCGGAGATTAGGAGCCCTTTGCGGCAGAGCAAGACATCCTCACTTGGAGCCTCTTTGACAAGGGCTTCATAAGTCTCCTCATCCATAGCCCTTTGTACGGGAGCTCGGCCTAATCTCACCAAGGGACCCTCCCTGATCTGTAAAGGAAGGCCCCTAAGACGGGGAACATTGATGGCCATGCTCTTGGCGAGCTCGTCGGCCTCTTCATCAGTCTTGATATTTTGGATGGTTAAGGGAGGAGGAGCCTCAACGTTGGGAGCCCCACTGACACTTGCTCGTTTAGCTGCAGGCTCCTCGGCACTAACAGCTTGGGCTCTATTGGAGCCAGACCTCCTTTGGACGAGGCCGGTTTCCTCGGCTCCCACCTCCTCGGCCTCAACATGAGGGTTAAGCCCATCTCCAGTTGTTGGCTCAACCCGTTCCTCAGATGCTGCACCCTCGGCATTAGCATCATCGTGCAGTAAGAGGGGAAGGGGCTTGTCACCTTGAACGTTCAAAACCAAGTTACGAGCATTGGTTTCCTCTCTCCTCTCCACCAAAGCAGACTTCTTGCTTTGCTTCCTCTTCCTCTTTACCAGCTCCTGGGGACTAAGTATCTCCATGGCTATGGCTGCTTCTTCCTCGGCGGTTAAATCTGTAAGGACAAGGAAGAAATGGTCAAGTACGAGCAGAGGGAATTAACATGCAAAAATTAGGAGTAACAAAGATAAAAGTTTACATCCAACAATGTCAATTGCTTTCAGACATTGATCACGGGGACGCTCGGTCTTGCACCGAGTACAATCTTCATGGAATACTAAATCGGGGTGTATTGTCCAATCATTGAAACGCCGTCCTCTTTTGACAGTGACGAGGGGAGCCACCCCGTCCTTTGGCCCCTGCATCAATCCAGCTTGGATATAGTAATGATCCGAGGATTCAACTGCCTTCCAGTCGAGCAGCCCTACCTCGGCAAACTCCTCTAGTCGCTTGATTAAAGCTTGGGTCCACTCATATTGCTGGACAGCAAAGGAAGAGGTGGGATCCTTGCAAGGAGACTGGAACTCCCAACCTTGACGGCTCTCTACCCGGATAACGTGATTGTCCCAGCCTGCAACTTTGCTAGACATGGGGAGAAGCAACTTTGGTTTTTTGGGGGCACTCCTAATAACAACGAGCCAATTTTCCTTGATAACTTGGACTATGTAAAAATGACGGAAAGCACCCATGGTCGGCTCAAAACCTAGGCTACGGCAGAGCACAATGAAGCTCACAAGAACCCTAGTGCCACTGGCTCCGAGCATGGCCGGCACTGCCCTAACATCATCCAGAAATTCATTGATGAATGGGTCCAAGGGAAGACGAAGCCCCTGTTGAAACTGTTTGAAATAGAGATGGATATAATCTTGGTTGTAGTAAAAATTCTGCTCTTCCTTATCAGTCTTGAGGTCAAGCTTGCCCATATAAGTTAGTTTGTACTCGGTTCTATCCACCCCGTACTTGGAATATAACTTCTCTATCATGGGATCCCCAGGCTTTGGAGCCCTCTCCCTTTGTTTTCCTCGGCTCTCCCTTCTTCGTACCAAGCGGCCATCAGCTTGGGCACCTTCCACGAAGGCGTCGACTATTTGAGTAGACGAGGAGGGTACTCCTTCTCTTCCCGTCATATCTGCATAAAGACGAGGAGACAAAGTTAGTTACCTCGTCAATGGCTGATTTTAGGACGGGGAAGGGAGTTTCCCATCCTCGTCATGTCTTAAGGCCGAGGAGGGAGCCGTACCTCTCAGACGCTCACGCATTTCGCGATTGGAGGCCGGGTAGAACAGTTCGATGTGCTCCATCATCTCAGCCCTATCCTCAAAAACTATGACGTTGGGTGAACCGGACTCAATCCTATCTATTCTTGTGGAATCTGGGTATTGAAGGAATAACCGAGTCCGGCCATAACCTTTTAATTGCTTGCTTATTTCATCCAAGGTCAGCATCATCCAAGGTCCCCTCTCTCTACGATATACCCTTAGATTGCCAGTGTGATATCCATAACGGAATCGGGGGGAATGATCCCAAGAACGAGCCATCTAAGGGGAATCAAAGATTAAAGGGGGGAGTTCGTTCAATATTCAAAAGTGTTCAACAAGACCCAAAAGAAAATTAAAGTTTGAAAGTTTTGAAAGTTTAAAACTTGAAATCATGAAGAAAAGCTCTATTCTTCAACAATGGCGGTTCGTGTTTCTTGGCATATTCAAAATTCTTTCCAAAACACCCTAGAAAACTTGAAATCAAAAGCGAAATGCAGAAAGGGGAAAGAATTTCATACCTGAGTGTGAAGGAATGAATGGAATCACAACAAAAAGCAACGTTGCCGGAAAGATAGTGTTCGCCGGAATCTGGAAACGATGAACGGTGTGTTCGTCGGAGATCTCTCTTGCCTTTGCTCTCGAATAACTGGGGTTTGTAAAGAATGAAATGAAAGGGTTTTAGCTTTTTATAACCCCTTAATCGGGTCAAACCCATGGGTAAAGAGGAAAAACGGGTAAGGCGCCCCAAGAATTAAATGCACAAAACAGTTTTCGAGGCGTGACAAGACTGGGGGGCCCCAGAATGGCAACCGTCAGTTACAGGAAACAACACCGAGGACACGTGGTGAACCTGTTCGTATCCCATGGCCGAGGACGAGGAGACTTTCTACTCGACCTAAGCCGAGCTAGAAAGTCGGGGGCCACTGAACGGTATAAACTGAGATACGCACATGGGCTTGCTCGAGCTGGGCCTAATTGGATTGGGCCATGAATATTATCTAAATAACCAAGTATCAGGGCCGAGTAAGGTCTTCCTCGTATGACGAGGAACTTTTATCTCGGCCTTATGACGTCATGCTTGGGCCGTCATGTCGCAAGTGATGAAGAGAGAAAAGTTCTTACCTCGGCGTTTCATCATTGTGACGAGGAAACAAAATCATTTACCCCGGCACATCTCCTTGTCGGCCAATCTCCAAATGACGAGGAAGCAGAATCATTTACCTCGGTCTATTTGCCAAGGCCGAGGTAGAACATTCATGTTCCTCGGCGTTCCGGCTAGCAGATTATACAGTCCTTATACAACAAGGATTATACATTCATGATCCAATCAGGATTGTAACCAACTACACCACTTCAAGTCAAACAAGGACTCCTTAACAGATATAATTCTCATAGGATTACATCTTATCTCTTTACAAGTTTACTTCAACATGGATTCTATCAATCCACCCCTATAAATACAAGCCCCATGGCTCATAATTAGGTACGTTACTTTTTACATTGGGGAAACTCTGTCAATTTGTTTTCTCCTATACAAACCGTGAACTTACTCTCACGCCGGAGGGCCTTTAGCCGGATCCGCCCCGGCTTAGTTTACGTGTTTTCTCTTATTTTCAGGCCTTGCAATCACCGGAGCAATCATCGCTTGGATTTGGGTTGTTTTGACGATTTTGGCATCATCAATCAGGTTAATACGGGATGGGACGGGATGGGCTGGACCGCACTATGTTGTCCCACGACGGGAACGGGATGAGACAGGACGGGACAAAACGGGACGGGACTAAAATATTTCGTCCTGCCCCGTCCCATTTGTATGGCGGGATGGGACGTCCCGACGGGACTGTCCCAACTTGACGGCTCTACCTATAAGAAGGCATGGTGTTGAAAGCAGAAGGGCATTGCAGAGGTTTTTGGAGATTGGTATGAATCTTATATAAGGTTACCCCGCGTTCTAGCAGACATCACCGTAGAACCCAAGGCGATCATGATATACACCCGTACGTACATATCAACAAGGTCCTGCTGGGAATCATCAGCTAGGTCGTGGAAGTGTGGAAATTGGCTCGTGATCCACCGTAGCTTTAGACTACTCCCATCTATATTTCTGGGATTAGGGACAACCCCTAAAAGCTGCTGATATACATCCCGCCAGTCTACAAGTGCTGGGATGTCAGCATCAGTAATAACATTCCTATCAATCGGCAACCCGGAAATTATGTCGATATCCTCTAGGGTGATCGTCATCTCACCAACTGGGAGGTGAAATGAATGGGTATTCGGATGCCATCTCTCGATCAAAGCCTCCAGCAACCCATAATCATACTGAACTCTCCCTATGTAGTGAACTACAGCAAAGCCGCACTTGGCTAATCTAGACAATATCCTAGGAGCTAATCTGTCCTGCAATGTAGCGCCATGACGAAATGACATCGGACTAGCAACCTCCACATCAGCCCAAATAAAACGAGCTCTGTGGTTCTCATGCTCGGTCATAACAGAGTTATCGATAGGCCCGAGATCAATGAAGTAATCCATCTGTTTATTTCAATATCAAATTAATACTAATACAACAAGATAGCATATGCTGCCAAACACATGTTACAAAAACAACACTTTCCATCAATCTACTAAACTTCATTAATAAAAGAAGCTATTTTCTCGAAAAGATTTGCAGCATTCTCACCGTCCAAATAAAACAAAAATAAATAATGTCCTTCTCCTATAGTTTAGTTTCCAAGACCTCAAACTTTCCTTTCCATCCACTTTGCCCCAAAACTTTATCATAATACCAACCTCTATCGCTCAACATATCCTTCTCTCCCTACAAAACTTTATCATAATAACAACACTAAGTGATGAAAATAACGACAAAATAGAGTTCAATATCAAAGTATACTAATAATTGAGTTCAAAATATATCAAAAATTGAGTTGAATAAACCTAAATTTCAAGTAAACAAATAATCAAATCAAAGCAAAATCAACACAAAATGAAGTAAAAAATATGAATGTAAACTTACAATAACGAAATTTTGATGATAAAAAGCTTGGATTTGAATGGCAAAATGTCTCCTTCTTCTCTGTTTCTTCTTCCCGACGGCTGATGGACTAGGTTTTTTTAAAAGAACTTTGTAAGTCGAAATCGGGGAAAAGGGATTTTTGAGAACTCGCTACACGGTGTAGCGAGTTTGATTGTGACCGGTCAAACTAGCTACACAGTGTAGCGAGTTTGTCTTTACTTAATTACAGTAATTAATCACAAACCGACAAACCTTAATTACACCAAACTCGTTACACCGTGTAGCGAGTTTGACCGGTCACAATCAAACTCGCTACACCGTGTAGCGAGTTCCAAAAAATAGGTCATTTTGGGAAATAATTTCAAAAGTTAGTTATTTTGGAAAATAGATTTTAAAAAATGAATTATTTGAGAAAAAATCTTAAAAACAAGAGGTTTATTTTGACATTTATTTTAATTTTTGAAATTTAATCATGTTTCTATGTACTTGGCATCAATTTGACAATTATATTTGATTTGTATAATGTTGTGCAATGCAGCGGAAGCAAATTGACAAGAACCAAGAACACAATTGAGAAATCGAAAGAGAAAAGAGATGTAATTGGGATTTTGAACTTTGCCTTTGTATTATTATGTGCTATGTCTCTATTGTTTACATAGGGTTACAATCACTATTTATATGATACAAAACCTAGCCCAAACAGAAGACTAAATAACCAAAAGCCCGTAATTCAAAACACCCCCGCAGCCTCGAGGCGCGCGCCCGACCTCTCCCATGCGGCCACCTCGCCGACCTCAATCCAAGACCCCGGCCTTCGGCCTCCTGTGCGCCCGCCCCAGACTTCTCTAGGCGTCCGCCTCAAACCACCACGCAAGGACCACACCTACTGTATTCCAGGAGCCCGCCTCGGATAGCACGGGGCGCCCGCCTCGCGTCGAACAATCTCCACCTTGGCGAGCATTCACCCAACCCAACAGAAGATACAAGGAACCAATACTCGAACCACCCCGTGTAGACATCGAACCTCCCCATCTCTAACAGCTAGAAATGTGCAACAAGTTCAAACAAAGGCTTGAACTTGTCAGTGGTAACCAGCTTCGTCAACATGTCAGCAGCATTCTCTGTAGTGTGAACCTTCTCTAGCACAACTTCACCCATAACAATCAACTCCCGAATCTTGTGAAACCGAACATCAATGTGCTTCGTCCGCTAATGATAAATATGATTCTTTGCCAAGAAAATCGCGCTTTGGCTGTCACAAAGCAACTTCACTCCACCTTGCTGAATGCCCAATTCGTTGACCAAACCCCGAAGCCATAAGGCTTCCTTTGCAGCTTCAACCGCTGCCATGTACTCCGCTTCCGTTGTAGACAATGCAATAATCGACTGAATCATAGATCTCCAACATATGGGTCCACCACCAAGAGTAAACGCATAACCCGTAGTCGACCTCCTATGATCCAAGTCACCCGCATAATCTGAATCAACATATCCCACAACAGAAAGCTCCCCACTCTTACCTCCAAACATGATGCCATAATCCATAGTGCCCTTCAAATATCTGAGAATTTACTTGACTGCTTCCCAATGCTGTTTACCCGGGTTCGCCATATACTTGTTAACCACACTAATAGCTTGCGCAAAATCTGGTCTCGTGCAAACCATAGCATACATGAGACACCCATCGCGCCAGATAGGAACCTTTGACATACTCTGAATATCTTCAGTGGAACTTGGGGAATCTGAGGCAGATAAATTAAAATGACTCGCCAATGGTGTCTTCACAGGTTTTGCATCCCGCATATTGAACCTCTCCAACACCTTCTCCACATAGCCGGCTTGAGACAACCACAATCTCCTAGATTTTCTGTCTCGACGAATCTCCATCCCAAGAATCTTCTTGGCTTCCCCCAAATCCTTCATGTCAAACTCTGTACTCAACAAGGCCTTCAACTGATTGACCTCGTTCTTACTCCTACTCGCGATAAGCATATCATCCATATACAGTAGCAGAAAAATAAAAGAACTATCATCAAGGCTCTTCACATACACGCAAAGAATCATACTCATAACGCTTGTAGCCAATACGTACCATGTAGGAGTCAAACCTCGTATACCATCGCCTGAGACTGCCAAATTTCATAAAGTGACTTCTTCAATCTACAAACCAAACGCTTCCCGCCGGTTCCGTGAACCCATGTGGTTGCTCCATGAAAATCTGCTCATCTAACTCACCATGTAGAAACGCAGTTTTCACATCCATCTGCTCCAACACCAAATCATAGTGCGCTACAAGACCTAATACAATCCGAATGGAAGTATGTCTCACAATAGGCGAAAAAATCTCATTATAATCCACCCCCTCTCGCTGCGAATACCCCTTTGCTACCAAACGAGCCTTGAACTTTTCCCCTCTTTTCGAGCACGCTCCTTGCGCTTGAAAACCCACTTGCAACCAATAGCACGCTTCCCTTTAGGAAGCTCCACCAAATTCCATGTATCATTCTTGTACAATGACTCCATCTCCTCCGCCATAGCAGTTACCCACTTATCCTTTTCCGAACTATTTATAGCCTCCTTAAAAGTACTCAGGTCTCTACTACTAAGAACAAGAACATATGAAGCCATGTCTTTAAACCCATATCTGACCGGTGGCTTGATTACTCTCTTAGGTCTCCCAACTGAAGTACTAGCCACTTCTTGTGTAGTTGCCTCTGACTCCGGAAGAGTGAGATCCGCATCAGTATTATCCTCACGTAGCTCCACCTCAATAACCTGCTTCTTGCCCTCTTTGCTTTCTGGCACCTTCTCCTTATCATCTTGAGTACACTTCAACATAGCCTTTTCATCAAAGACTACATCCCTACTAATCACCACCTTGCTTGACTTGGGATCCCAAAGCTTGTATCCTTTCACACCTGTTTCATACCCGAGAAAGACACACTGTTTTGACTTTGGGTCAAGCTTCGACCGCTCTTCACCAGAAATATGCACATAGGATGGGCACCCAAACACCCGGATATCAGTGAAGTCTACCTCATTACCCGTCCATACCTCCTCCGCAAACCTGTTGTCCAAAGAGACTCTAGGTGCTCTGTTAATCAAGAAACATGCCATACTCACCGCATCAGCCCAAAAGTTATTCGCCAACCCCGCATTGAATCGTAGACACCTCGCCCTTTCCGCAATAGTTCTATTCATCCTCTCAGCCACACCATTTTGTTGTGGTGTCTTGCGTACCGTGTAGTGCCTCTTGATTTCATGCCTTCGGAGGGCGCCGAGCCCTTTGCCAGGACATCGAGCCATAACATCCAACATATAACCATACTCACAAGAAAAATGCAATAATGCAAGCTTTTTTGTTGTTTAATAATTTATTTTTGACTAGATATTAAAAACTTTTAACGCTTTAGCTTCAGAGTAGACAACTAGTTTCATATCCTTAGGGGGCACTTGGTTGGTGTGAATTGGCCATTTCCCTATGAAATTGGAATGGTCAATTCCATTGACTATTTTCTTTGTTGTGTTTGGTTTACATTTTCCTTGGCAATGGAATGATGAATTCCATCAAATGAAGGAATTGGCCATTCCTTTCATATATGGAAGGAATGGTCAATTCCTTAGGGAATGAAATTTTTTTTTTTTACCAAAATACCCCCATCTACCCCCCACCAATCCAGCCCCCCCACCCCCACCCCACCCCCCCCCCCACAATTTTTTTTGCATACCCCTGCCCTACCCCCCCAATCCAAATTTCCCCACCCCCATGAATTTTTATTTTTTTTTGCATACCCGTGCCCTCCCCCCCCCCCCTCACGATTTTTTTTTTTTTTTGCATACCCCTGCCCTACCCCCCACAATTTTTTTTTATTTTTTTGCATACCCATGCCCTACCCCCCCAATCCAGCCCCCACCCCCTCCCCCACAATTTTTTTTTTTTGCATACCCTTGCCCTACCCCCCCACCCCACCCCCACGATTTTTTTTTTTTTTAAAATACCCCTACCTACCCCCCACACCCCCTCCCCCCCAAATTTTTTTTAAAGAAGGGTAAATTGGTCATTTTATCTGTTTTCATTCCATTCCTAAAATTTGTATTTTCAAACCAAACATGATTTGTCAAGGAATTGAATGACAATTTCATTCCATTCTCATGTCAACCAAACGGAGGTTTGACCAGCTTTTTCCATTCCAATTCCTTCATGAATTCCATTTCATTGACCATTCCATTCTTTCACTTTTTTTCCACCGAACCAAACGGCCCCTTAAGGTCATGACTTTAAATCCTACAAAATATATTATAACATTTGATAATACAACTTTAAGAAATGTCAAAAAAAAAAAAAAATCGGCACTTTAGAAATTCTGGCAAAATTTTGGAATTTAAATAAGTGCCAGTAGATTTTGACATTTTCAAAGGTGCCGAAAAAACTCGGGCACTTTTTCGACATTTTTTTTCAACACTTATAAAATTGGCGATAATTTTAAGGTTATAACTTTTTGACATTTCTTTTTCATTTCCATCATAATTTAAAATGTCGCAAAAATCATATTTATTGTAGTTGTCACACCCTCCCCATCTTCATATTTGCTACTTCAGCTCCTTCTCATAGATCTGAATCTACATTCTCGGCCAACACCGATACTTTCAACATCATTTTGCCATCCACTATATATGGACCTGAAATTGACCAGGCTCGAGTTTAACATGTTACCATGATTACATAGGATTTGAGATAATCCTTTACGTTAACTGGTACAAAGACCATTGCCTTGGCGTTGCAAAGGTTGACGTTAGAAGGTACGAACGCCATTGCCTTGGCGTTGAAAGGATAAGTGAAGAAGTGTCAAGAGTAAGTTAACATCTAGACTAATGCATCCCCAAATCTAGCATATATAACCAACGACTTCCCTATTTCTTCTCCAACCTTATACTTTGCATAGGATGAACAAATATCAGTACACATTAGTGGATTTTGATATTTTTTTTTTTTGTAGATTTTTTTTTTTTGGAAAAGTGATAAGGCCTTTTTGCTAGTTATCTTAATGATAATAGTAGCAACGACTTCCTTATCAGTACCAACGACTTCCCTATTTTTTTAGAAGTTTAAAATGATAAAACAGAAATAATGATGGTGTGTCTAATATTGAGTGATAATTTTTTTTAGATAAACTTAGTATTGCGCAGGTATTCAGTAATGTTGGATAACAAATCTCTAATAGTAGTATTTGCAACCCATTTCTTAGAAGATCATAAATTAACTACGTACACATATAACATCCACAATGGAAGTTTTTCAAAACTTTTTATTTTTGTGAAAAAGTTGTATAGAGTTTTTTTTTTACCATTGTGAAAAACCTTAAAGAGCTCATTAATAAGGAGTAGCTATTTGTAGAAAGAGATATTGATGAAAAAAATCTCCCTCTAATTATAATGCGTAGCAAGTGTACTAGTTATCAATGTAGTAATATACACTCATGCAATGGTCGAATCCACATTGATGAGTGTGGAACAAGTTTATCTATATAATATATTAAAAGACAAACATTTAGAGCCCTCACATTAAGTCATGTCACTATTATGACATGACATTATGTAATTCTCCCATTGGTCAATAGATGTTGATAATTTGATTCTTAATAAATCCAATAAGTTTAATTAATTAATAATTATACATTAAAATAAATTTTTAGCTTAGTCCTTTAAAAAAGATTCATTATGTAGCTTAGTCCTTTAAAAAGTCAAACTAATAAATCAAGGTTAATTTGAAAAAGTCCCAAAATTTTAGGCTAATGTTGTAGAGATAAGTTTCAATTCAAACATAGTGAATTCGGTTAATATTTTCAGATTTTGAATGTTGAAATCAAATTATCCCGAAATTTTAGGCTAATAAAAGGTTAATGTTTATAAGGTAAATATTTATACAGTAAATTATCCCGATTTAATCTCAATCAACATTTGAAATTTGAAATCAAATTTTGAATTTTCAGAAAACGGGAAAGCAAATAGTAAATAAGGAAATGTAACTCTTCAAAACTGGATCGATTAATATTTTATTCAAATGCACATTTTTTGTTTTTAAATTTTTTATTTATAATTCATTTTGAGACAGAAGAAGTAGTACTATAATTATGATCCATATACATACAAATTTATTTTATAAATTGAAATCTTTGGTATATAAATTAGGAATAGTTACAATAATATAGTCTAATAAATAAATATTTTTTTATTTTAAGCAAAATAAAAATTGATCAATTATTTTTATTTTGGGACGAAAGAAATATTAATGTAATGATCTATATGCATGCAAGAGTCTTATAAATAGGAATTTAAAAATATAATCAAAGAGTAACTGTCCAAAAATAAATATTATTTTTTTAAATAATTTTTTTATAATTCTTTTTGAGATGAAAGAAGTAGTACTATAATGATCCATATACATACACAGAGTTGTACCGAGAGAATGATTGTACCATTTTTTTAATCTTTTTTTTTTTTGAAAAAAAGTTGTTTATCTTAAAAAATAATAAAAAATATGTGCATATCACGTTGATTACGCATATCACGTTGATTACCCGAAATTAATGCACATCTTTAATAATCTGGGTGAAATATACATCTTCCTTATTTACACTCACAAATCAAAATACGATCTTCCTTAATTTTAGAATCCTACACATCTTCCTTATTTACATCTTCCTTTTGGACGGTATTTCCTACTCTATTAACCCGCACAAATCGAAATAACTCTCCATCTTTCCTCCATTTCATTGATATTTTTTTTTTATTTTTGCAGTTGGCCATTTTAAAGGGTTCTAATGATTTCTGTCATTTTCAGTTAATTGTCAAGGTTAAATTGTTTCAAGAGACTAATTGAAAGGTAATGCTTTCAAAATATTGATTTTTTTGATATCTCCTCTTCAATATAAGTTCTTCAGCAGTTTGACTTAGTAAATTAAGCTTATACAATATGTTTGCTGTTGGCCATTTTAAAGGGTTGTAATGGTTTCTGTCATTTTCAGTTAATTGACAAGGTTAAATTGTTTCAAGAGACTAATTGAAAGGTAATGCTTTCGAAATATTGAATTTTTTGATATCTCCTCTTCAATATAAGTTCTTCGGCAGTTTGACTTAGTAAATTAAGCTTATACAATATGCTTGATGTTGGCCATTTTAAAGGGTTGTAATGGTTTCTGCCATTTTTAGTTAATTGCCAAGGTTAAATTGTTTCAAGAGACTAATTGAAAGGTAATGCTTTCGAAATATTGAATTTTTTGATATCTCCTCTTCAATATAAGTTCTTCGGCAGTTTGACTTAGTAAATTAAGCTTATACAATATGTTTGCTTAAAAAAGAGTAACGAAGTCTCAAAAAATCAAAATAAGAATCAGTATGTCCTTTCTAAGATAGGCAACTAAGTTGAGATCCTGAATAGAAAGACGGACCATCGAAAATATAAAGTTCCCAAGCCACTTTGATAATTTATCTAGAGTTATGATTCAACCTCCAAACTATCACAAAGATTTAACTTTTTCTTTCTTTTCTTCTTCAAGGATGGAGTAATGTTATTGTTAGTAAACTTTATATTTTTATGCTTCTTTATTGTTCATGCTTATAGTTTAAAGAAACACAAATGTTGTCCATGACTCCATGTCTCCATGAGTTCAGATATATGTCTAGAAAAGGATACATTACAATAACTTTGGAGTATCAGAATTATTGTTGCTGTCGTTTTTGCTTATATAAGTTTAGGACTTCACACTGTCCATATGTCACACCCATGCATGTCCAAGTTTAAATTCAGATTACTCTTATGGGTAAACCTTCAAATGTAAGATCAGATTATGTATTGTTCATGGTGAATGCAATTCTTATTATTGTTACTTTCAAGAGATTTCTGAACCTTCTCTTTAGTTAATCTATGTTTGGGAGCATATATCATGACATTGATACCTTGAGATATTATTGTTTGACTCTCATTCTCTCCTTCCTCCCTCCTTCTTTGATTGAAAATTTTGGAAGTTTAATTATTTTAACCCAACAATTTTGGAAATGGGACGATCTTTTCTGGACAATAAAAAATGGCAAAGGTGAAACTTATGTAAGTGCAGTTTGAGCTACAAAAGCGCATTCATTTCGTTTTTTGGATATTTACCTAACATATTATTTTCGTTTATTTAAATGAAATCACAGATTATGTCGACAAGTCAATTGATTGGTATTAAATCAATTGATAAGAACGCTAAGTTTTGTAACATTAACGCTCGCATTTTGCGTAATTGGGAGCAGACAAACCGGTACGAAAAAACGTCAGATGAGATGATATTAGTTGATGAAGAGGTAATAATTTTTATTAATTTACTTCTTTATCTTGCATAATTTTTATTCAGGCTTCTATTTATTTAATTTGGTCTTCATATTGAATCTTTAATAGATGTTGATCAAAGAACGTTAGAAACTGTTCACGAGAAGCGAACTTTCACTGTAAAACATGTGACGGAGAATACTAATATCATTGCGCAGTTTTTATCTCTCATAAATATTGATGTAAGTACAACCTACAACGAATTATTTACATATATAAAATGATATACATGTTCAAGTTTGAATTGATTTAAACTCCAGGAGGTGGCTTCCAAACATAATCATGGAGATGAAGATGTGACCAAAAGGCAAAAATTAATCACAAATGGAAACTAATTATGAGTTTGAGGACTAAGGTAGAAGATGCCTATACGTCTGTCCAAATTTCAGAAAATAGTTTCATGTTCACACCTTTTCAATCAATTGGGTGTTTAAATGAAGAGTTCATAGTGGGTGAGAACTATGCCTCATATATCATTTTTTTCTTTTGATAATAAATGAATTATATTTATTTTCTTTTAATTGAATTATTATATTTACTAACATGACATTGTTATTTGCTAGATGTCATTGGTGAGGTTATTTTACCTTTACCAGATTTTAAAGTTGTGCAGAAACTGAATGTTAGAACGCTGGAAGTGCAACTTATTAATAACGAGTATGCGATACAAAAATATCATCGATTATACTTATTTATAGATACTATAATTTGAATACTTATTTCTTTAGTATTTATTATACAATTACGTTCTATTATTTTGACAGCGGAATGGAGTTGTCTTGCGTTTTGTGGAAATCATATGGAGATGAACTTAAAGCGTTTATTGAGAATAAGGGTGAAGATACAGAACACCCTGTTATAATTATTTTACAGTTTGGAATGTTTTTGAGATTCCAAGGTATTTTTATCATATATTTATTTAGATTGTTATTACTTTCTGATTAAAGCTTAGTTACATATTAGATACGTTCAAATACTTATACAGGAAAGACACGTGTCCAGACAATGGAACATGCCTCCAAATTGCATATAAATCCATCATTTCCTGAAGTGGCAGAGTTTCATAGCAAGTAAGTTAAGATTAAACTCTAATAATAACAATCTATGAATTTGTTACATACTCCCTCCGTCCCGCCCGAAAGGGCATTTTTGGTCAACAACAGTTAACTTTGATCCAAACATTAATGCAAATTTAATCATTATATTGAAATTCTAAAAATTGTTATTGATAAATCATTAAATGGTTTATGAATAACAATTTTTAGAATTTCAATAAGATGATTAGATTTGCATTAATGTTTGGGTCAAAGTTAACTGCTGTTGACCAAAAGTGCCCTTTCGGACGGGACGGAGGGAGTATATTTTTTCTTTTCATGTATATTTTTCATATATCTTTTTTATTTTACAGGCATATTATCATATTTTCATCCAACAGTCGTTCTTTGACTACTAATACTAATGAGAGTAGTCATATCAATGATGGTGGTGATATGTGGTTGAACACCAGAGAATTCAAATCAATTAGTGATTTGCTCACATGTAACGAGGTATATTATAAAGTTTTGGAATTAAATCTTTTAGTCAATTATATTCATGTAAATATTCTTACTATAATTATTCTTTTTTATTAGGTTGGTGTATATACCGTGTTGGCAACCATATTCGATGTGGATTCACATGCAAAATGGTACTATGATGGGTGTAGCAACGCGAAGTGTGCTAAAGGATTCGATAGGAACTCAAAGATGTGCTCTAAATGCAAAACATCTTATAGCAAATAAGTATCCGTGAGGTAATTGAGAAAGTTGATTAATTTTTATATGGATACATCTCAAGAATATATACAATGTCTCATTTTTTGCATACTAATTGGGCATTATTTCTGCTTTTTAGGTTCAAAATCAGAGTTTGCGTCATTGATAAAGATCAATATGAGACTCACTTTATCCTATTCGATGGTATATCATCTACTTTGCTTGGAATGTCGGCTCCTTCAATTCTTAATGATGTCTCAGAGGTGGTTAATTTATTTTGTTATTTTTTATCATCATATATTTTAATACTATATAATATCTGTAAAAAATATAAATTTGTGGTAATGTTCTGCAGGATCAACTGCCTGAATGTTTGAGAATTTGTTTGAATGGAAATTTTTATTCAGAATAGATGTTGATCAAAGAACGTTAGAAACTGCTCACGAGAAGCGAACTTTCACTGTAAAACATGTGACGGAGGATACTAATATCATTGCGCAGTTTTTATCTCTCATAAATATTGATGTAAGCACAACCTACAACGAATTATTTACATATATAAAATGATATACATGTTCAAGTTTGAATTGATTTAAACTCCAGGAGGTGGCTTCCAAACATAATTATGGAGATGAAGATGTGACCATCTTGAACTGTAATACTGAGGTAAAATTTAAGCAACATTACATATCTAATCCTTATTACAATCTTCATTATTGTTTAAAGACAACATTTTATTTAACTATAACGTTTTACTTTTAAAATTTTGTAGGATAAGCTCCTGGAATCTATGGGGGAAAACTTTGAACTATCCTTATTAGATGACCAGACTCCAAAGAAACGTTCGTACGTTACTATTTACAATGATGAGGAGGAACAATTGTCTGTTACGAAAGCTATCAAACAAATCAAGCGAGAGAAACTAGATGAGTAGTAAAGAGTTACAGATTGACAATTTATTTTTAGACATTTAATTCTCCATTTTACATTAGTACTCTTTTCAAACTTTGCAATTTCTTTTCCAATTCAAATTATTATTTGTTGGTGATTTTATTGGGTATTTTGTCATTGTGAAGCGTATTAAAAGTATTGTTGGGATTATATTTTAGAATATTTGATTAAAAATAAATATTTCGAATATTTGATCAGAAAGAGAATTACCAAATTCTCTGCGGTGTATTATCTATGATTTTTTTTTTCAAACTAGACGACGATAGTCACATGAAGATCTGCATGAACAGAAAAATATTTGATGGTAGTTTCATTATGCTGCCATAATTTCTTTGATATATAGTATCTTATAATGGATTCCGGAGGCTCGACAGTACAAGTATAATGAATTCCCGCAGCACTTTGTGTGGAATAAGCCAAAGCGAGAATGGAGTCCTAGAAAGAAAGGCACATCAATAGGACGAATTTATCATGTCCCCATGAATTCAGGTGATATCTACTATCTGACGTCGATGCGATCTACTATTGTTATATTATTGTTTTTTCTCAACTCTCTTTTATTTTATAGACACTCATAACAATGTGTATAATCATGCATTCGGATTCTAAAAAAAATCAACTTTAAATTTTTGGAAGAAAAAAAAAAGCTTATTGAAAAAGAGACTTCATCTTTGAACAAGATAAGAATTTGGAGGCCTAAAACCCCAGTCATATAAGTGGTGTATCAAAATATATGAAATCCTGAATCAATCTCACATTAGTTAACCCCTCACAAACGTTATGTGTTTGAAAAAATGTCTTAAATAACTCAACTGTATTACTCCATCCGTTCCAAAATAAATGTTTGTTGTGTTCTTTTCTTTATAATTAAAAGTGTCACTTGGAACGGAGGGAGTATGCTACTTTGTTTTTTTTACAAATTCTGCATTAAAGTTTTGGGATTTTGGGTCAATTGAAGTTTGTATAACGAGTAAAGATGAAGAAAATAATGATACTTTAGTCATTTGCATAGAACTACATGATATTACTAGAAAATTCAAATTCCAATCACTGTGTTGAAGTGTTGTGCAGTCAGCAAAGCCCGCATTGACCAAAACTGCAATAACTCCGTGCCCAAACACTATTTTTGTGAACCAATTTTTTTGTTAGAAAATAGACTCACAGATCTTTCCAACCATGTACTCCACCCCTTCTAGATCCTTTCGAGTCGATACAGTTTATTCAGCCAAGTTGACTCAAATTCCAGCACTATATATTTTGAAGTGTTGTGGAGTCAGCAAAGCGCGCCTTGACCTAAACTGCAATAACTCCGTGCCCAAACACTATTTTTACGAACCAATTTTTTTGTTAGAAAATAGACTCACAGATCTTTCCAACCATGTACTCCACCCCTTCTAGATCCTTTCGAGTCGATACAGTTTATTCAGCAAAGTTCACTCAAATTTCAGCACTGCATATTTTGAAGTGTTATGTAGTCAGCAAAGCGCGCCTTGACCAAAACTGCAATAACTCAGTGCCCAAACACTATTTTTGCGAACCGATTTTTTTGTTAGAAAATAGACTCACAGATCTTTCCACCCATTCCATATCCTTTCGAGTCGATATAGTTTATTCAGCCAAGTTGACTCAAATTCCAGCACTGCATATTCTGGAATTAATCAGCTTCTGTGATCAAATTTTCTTGATCTTTTTGCAACATAATATATTGGGCATAAGATGTAAATTTACCATGCCATACTCCGGTATCATCAAGTTTCTAACTTCAACTCCATGACATAATCAACAATTTTTCTTCTATAAATGCATCTTATTATGAAATGTTCCATGCTTAGACGTCAAAGTGACTTCGATATGAGTTTTTAAATAACAGTACCGAAATCATTTACTTCTATCAAGGAAATCGCAAATTTACTTAGATTTTTCAATTGTAAAAAGAAAATAACATTTTTAATTGCCAATATATCTAGCAAACTTGGATATTTGTCCTGATGAATGCGTTTATGATACTTGATATTTTTGTATTGACCACAATGTATATAGTATAATGTTTATACTTGAGATTGTGTACGTTAAACTCTCAGTCTCTCCTTCCTCCCTCCTTCTTTGATTGACAATTTTGAAAGTTTAATTATTTTAACCTAACAATTTTAGAAATGGGACGATCTTTTTTTAACAATAAAAAATAGTAAGTACTCATCATATATTTTAGCTTTTTCGCCTTTTAATTTTTGAACACAATACAAATACTCACATTACCTATATCATTACCTGCTCTCAGGTGATATCTACTATATGAGGTTGATGTTAAATCATATTGTTGGTGCTACATGTCATGATGATTTGAAAACTGTAGACACCATTGTGCACCCTGATTACAAAGCAGCATGTTATGCTCTAGGATTGTTAGATGATGATAAAGAATATGTTGATGGAATCAAAGAAGCAAGTGAATGGGGGTTCCCAGATTACTTAAGAAGACTATTAGCGATGCTACTACTGTCTAATAGTATGTCGAGGCCACAAGACGTATGGAATAAAACTTGGCAACTTCTCTCAGATGATATCATCTATAAGCATCAAAAGAATTTTAACAATCCCGGTAAATCTTTTATAATGTTTGATTTAATAATTTTATGATTTATCTTATAGTTTATTCAATGGTTCATGTTTCATATATTATTATTTTTTTAGCTAAATTTTGATTATCATTTTTATGAGCATTTACTTCTTAATTTGAATCTACTGCTTATATACATGTCTAACACTCAGTGACGAGCAAGTTACAAATTTTGCATTGGAAGAAATTGATAAGTTACTTGCAGTGAATTGTAGCGGTCTCCATAATTTTAAGGATATGCCTAAACTTATCAGTTATGTCATTTGTGATGCGAAAAATATGCTAATATTAGATGAAATGTAATATGATGTAGATGAGATGAAGGATGAATACTCTAGATTATATGCATGTTTGACCAAAGAGCAAAAAATGGTTTATGATAAGATTATGACTGCAATTGATAATGACAATGGTGGTGTGTTCTTTTTGTATGGGTATTGAGGTACGGGAAAGACTTTCATATGGAAGACATTGTGCTCTGACTTAAGAAGCAGGAAGGATATAGTTCTTCTGGTGGCTTCTAGCGGTATAGCTTCTTTGCTTCTTCCTAGGGGCATAACTACTCACTCTAGATTCGGTATACCCATCCAGGTCCATGAAAGCTCAACTTGCAGCAAGATCAAGCCGAATTCTGAAGTGTGTGGTCTTCTAAAGAAAACAAAGCTAATAATTTGGGATGAGGCTCCAATGACCCACAAGCACTGCTTCGAGCCTATTAATAGAAGCTTGAGGGACATTATGCGTACTTCTGACAGTCGAACCTCTGATAAGACCTTCAATGGATTAGTTGTTGTGTTAGGAGGTGATTTCAGGCAAATATTACCGGTTGTTCCTAAAGGAAGCTGACATGATATTGTGCATGCTATCATCAGTTCATCTAAGCTTTGGAATTCATGTGAAGTTCTTAAATTGACAAAAAACATGAGGTTGCAGGTAATCTCATCTGCTATCAAAAATTATATATTTTATGTTTCCATTTTTCATTTATTTAAATGTTTTATAGTAACAATATTGTCTATACATAGGTCGGTTCATCTTCTTCAGATGTTTCAGAGATTAGGGATTTTGCTGAATGGATATTACAGGTCGAAGATGGAAATGTTGGTGAAGAAAATGACAGAGAAGCTGATATTAAGATACCGAATGACATTCTTATAAGAGATGCAGATGATCCTATTACAGCTATCGTTGAATATACATATCCTGACATATTAAAAAATATGTTTCTTGATGGATTCTGTCAGAGTAGAGCTGTTTTGGTACCAACAAATGAAATAGTAGATTGCATAAATGATTATGTGGTGTCATTGTTGCCCGGTGAAGAGGTGGAGTATATGAGTTCAGATAACATCAGTAAGGAGGATGGAGATATTACAGGACATGAGGATGTTTTTTCAGTTGAGTTTCTAAATACGAATAAATGCTCGGGATTGCCAAATCACATCATCAAGCTTAAAGTTGGGTGTATGGTCATGCTGCTCAGGAATATTGATCAAGCTTCAGAATTATGCAATGGAACAAGAATGATTGTCACAAATCTTGGAAAGCGCGTAGTTGAAGCAAAAATATTGTCGGGTAAAAATGTTGAAATAAAGGTTTTTATTCCTAGAATGATCTTGAGCCATCATATTTGACAAAATTTCCCGTGAAGTTTCAACGGAGACAATTCCCTTTGGTCGTTTGCTTTGCTATGACTATAAATAAGAGTCAGGGGCAATCACTTTCACACGTTGGGCTCTACCTTCCCCGACCTGTATTTAGCCACGATCAGTTGTATGTGGCAATATCAAGAGTTTCCAATAAAAAAAAGTCTCAAAGTTCTCATTTGTGAAAAAGATGGTCAGACGCATGATACCACAACTAATGTGGTGTATAAAGAAATTTTCCACAAATTGTGAGATAATTTTAATATATAAATATTAATAAGTTAATCATGTGATTTTGGAACGGAGTTTGTAAGTGATTATATTTATGTAGTTAACTTGACTATTTGTAACTTCTACTAATGTAATTAATGTCAAGTATTGGATTCAGAATTTCTACTGTGAAAGACTTGCTGCTACGCTATAAAGATAAGACACACTCTCTCTCTCTCTCATTTCCCATGAGTTACAGTTTTACTGTAATTGCAAATAATCCACTTCACTTGGCACTAAATTAATTATTTTGGTCTAATCCACTTCACTTGGCACAGTTTTTTTTTTTAATCAATTAGAGTAATGAACAAGTCTTAATGAAAAATTTAATTGTCTTAAGTAAGTACAATATGTCACAGTAAGAATTATGAAACTAAGGTAGCTTTGTAAAATCTCCCACTCATTATATATGTTTTTCTATTTCTTTAATTTTATTATTTTTGATGTTTGTTTTCCTGAAACTACCAGTTTTATTATGCTACTGCTGATGAGTTAATTTAAGGATTTTAAGTCTGGTGATTAAAAAAGAATCTAGATGGCGGAAAAAGTTATGTTTTTACAATTTTAAAAAAGAATCTGGACACCAAATACAAGTTTATGTTCAATGCTCATTTTGTTTTTCTTTTTGATTTGGTTGCAGTTGTGAAAAAGATTGATAAAATACCAAATGAGACCAAATTCCATGACATGGGCATGATTGAGTAAATGGTTAGTTGCGGAGAAGGTTCTTTCAACAATGTTGGACATGGTGACATACCCGTCTTCATGATGTGCATTGGAGAAGCAGATAAAATAAAGACATTTTTTATTTTTGTATCTATCTAATAGAATTTAGATGACTTATTTATTTCTAGGATTAGGTTATGAATTTTCCATGGTGACATACCGTCTTTATTGTGTAGCTATGAGATGGTTGGGTTTAGTGTGTAGCTATGAGATGGTTGGGTAGATATTTCACTTCTTATAATTTCTAAAACTATGTTGACTTGAGAAGAGTAGAAGTATTCTTTGAATTTTGTGGAAAATTGACATCTCCATGATGCTTCATCTTTTGAGATAGTGTCTGCTCCTTGAAATGGAAAAAACTTCAGTTTATTGGAATTCAACCACCGCATTTTATTGTTTGATCTCAAAAGTAAATCATTCAAGAATCCATATATTCATCCCTCTCAAGGCTATTTTGATCAACTTGATGCTAATACTTACATTGAGAGTTTAGTTTCACCCTTTATACAGGAAAGGTCACGAAAGACATGAATAGAGATGCGAAGGCAAGTCACAAATTTTGACGTTTTATTTTTTTTTCTTTTTTCGTTTACTTATTTTTTGTTTAAGTTTTAGACAGTTTTTTACTTTGATATAAGCTATTTTAGCTATATACAGCATTAGGCTTTTATGTTTTGACAAAAGTTAGTATTCTTTTTAACATTCATTTTGGGACGAAGGGAGTATTACTTATTTCTTTATAACCATTTTTACATATACTTCATCAAACTCATAATGCTTTAAGAGATTTATGTACCTTCTTCTCTGATAATTTATTGGGATTTGTATCCTATTAAGACAGTTTTTTACCATGATGTAAGCTATTTTAGCTATATACATCATTAGGCTTTTGTGTTATTCAAGCACTAGAAGTTTCGGAGTAAATAAAGGGGATGTTGTGGCCTACCGCAGGCAATCCTTCCACCAGTATATCCAGCGCTTTTGCTGATTTCATGGCCTCCTGAAGAAGAAGTGAATATTATTAAGAAACTTAAGTACTATTGGACAAAATAAGGAAAGCATATTCTGAAATACTCCTTCAGTTGCAAAAAGAAAATTTATGTGATTGCTTTCAAATATGTTGATCAACTAACTGAAACTATCATCACTAATTAGCAAAAATTCTTTCAAAACAACAATTGAATTTGAATCAAGTTAGACAGAAATGAAATTGATTTTATCATGAAGAAGATGAAACTCACTCTTTCTAAGATCATCAGGATCAGCATGGACAACTAAATTCATGATCCTATTTAACATTTTTATTTTTAAGTGGATTTATGGAATCACAAAATTTGATCTCAAAATTGTTTTACCAAAGAATAGATGGAACTTCTCTTTGTTAAGCTATAACTTGAGAACTCATTATACATTATGTTTATGCATTTGAATGCGTACTTGATTTGCTAAACAATGTTACGCTCTCCTGGCAATAAAGTTTATGCATACAATAATGGAAAATGCTCCCTCCGTCCCATAATGGATGTCCAAAAAAATTTCAAATTTGCTTTTGATCAAGAGCAAATTTCAAAACTTTTTGGACATTCATTTCAAATATGCTATTGACTAAGAATAATTTGATAAATGAATTGTGTTGGGTATGCTGTTTTTAACCCTCCTATTTTGTATTAGATTTGATTGATACCATAACCTCCTGTCTATTTTAAGGACTTTAGGACCCTATGTAATGAAGCTTAGACTTCAATTTTTTAGCTAAGTCCATTTTATAGAATAGGTTAATCTTAGGCTTGAAGTATGGCACAAGACTCATTGAAAGCAAGGTTGCAGATCCAGAAGTATTCAAAACCGCTCTATGAACCGCACTTGTAAACCGCAAGTGTAGCTCTACCTTGAATCTGCCTATTGAACCAACCGCATTCAACCGCCCTTGAACCGCACCTGTGCAGTTCATGTGCAACCGCATCTATGCAACCTCCTGGTGTAGCAAAACCGCACATTCCTAACCGCGTCTCACCAACCGCATCCAATGATTGGCTACTTGAAGTGAACAACTTTTTATCCGTTGGAATCCACGTCAGCAATATCAAAAGTCAACCACCATATCTTGTCACGTGATTCAATGTCGAAAAGATCTCCGCAAGGATCTTGAAAAGGTGACAGTGTCCTAACCTCATTGCTTGCACTGAGCTCGATCGCCTTTATCTCGGCGAAAGCTGTACTCAAAGGACAAAAGTGGTTGCTTTGTGGACCAATAGGATTGCATCAAGTACCGTCCTTCAACAATTTGTATCCAACGGCTAGTTTCTTGATGCGTGGGTATAAATACCCCCAATCTTCACCATTTGAAGATTGCTTGAAAAATTTGAAAGTACCTGTGTTCATAGAAGCCGAAGCTCTCGCCCGAGAAATTATTCAACCCTTTGAATCTTCATCTTCATACTTCAAGAAATATTCCTAGCCCATAAATCAAGCCTTAACACAATCAAGAATCATTGTGCTCTACATCTCACAGATCTAAAGAGCCTTGATCTTGTTCTCACACACTCACCTCACTTGTTCTAATCACATAGATTAAACACTTGAGATACACTGGTTATAGTTTTGGATTTGTTCTTCATAGAAAAGATTTTATTGTACTTTGTAATCTCACAATACTTAATATAAAATCTCTCTTAGAAATCCAAGACTAACCATCTTGGTAGTGGACGTAGATCGTTTATCGATTGAACCACTCCAAATAGCGTGTTCTTACTTTCTGCATTTATATTTCTTGTGCTTGCTAATTATTTATCTTTGTCTCTGTTTGATCTTTATTTAGCTATCCATTATTGTGAAATAGTGTTTGGAGTTAACAAAGTCAAAACCACACGTGTTTGTAAAACTGCACTTTCCAAAACCGCTTTACACTCTATTATTCCGCTGTGCATTTTACACTATCACTTGCAGTCTATTATCAACTGCAAGAGGATTTTGTAAGCAAGAGGTTCATCTTTAAAAGAGGGCAAAATTTTAAACAAATTATTCACTCCCTCTAGTCAGTATTTTCACCCTTGTTGCCACCTTTGGGACCAACAAGTGGTATCGTAGCAAACACATTTTAAAACCACTGTTTTCAAGCTTAACGGCTTGTGTGCCGATTCGATATGGCAACCTCAAAGACAATGACTACCGTTAACTATTCACACATTCCAATGTTGGACGAAGACC
Source organism: Adenophora triphylla var. japonica (assembly GCA_022495995.1). Taxonomy (NCBI): domain Eukaryota; kingdom Viridiplantae; phylum Streptophyta; class Magnoliopsida; order Asterales; family Campanulaceae; genus Adenophora; species Adenophora triphylla. The sequence goes on from JAFEMH010003416.1 coordinate 111,913, forward strand.
ACTTTGACATCTGGAAGTGCCGAATGCTTATTCATTTGGAAACCATAGATGAGATGCTTTGGTGGAGTGCGTGATCAATGGCCCTCTAATTCCAATGAAGGCTAACACCGATGCAACCACCAATGCTTTGAAACTCCGTGAGGTCAAAAGCCAAAAGATGAGTGGTCGGATGAAGAGAAGAGAATAGTTGCCTTGGACAGCAAGGCGAGGTTCATCATTTCTGGAACCCTCCCCGTATCAACTCTACAAAGTGATTTACCTCAAAACCGCAGCGTATGTGGGATGCCATGTAGAGCTACCTCGAAGGTGATGATGAGTGCAAGGAAAACAAATTATACACGTTGAAAGATCCTACAACAACTTCAACAGTAAAACCCAACGAAACCTTCATGGGCCAAACCTACGATCGCTATGTTGAGGTAGTTAATGCTTGTAGATCTCTTGGTAAAACTTTAACCGATAAGGAAATCAATATGACCTTCCTATCTGCTTTAGGTTCTAGATGGGTAAATAAGGCTACCTCTCTAGAAGACTCCAAAGTATTGGGTACTTGGTCATTAAGTAACTTGTATGCCAATCTTAGAGTCTATGAACTTAAATTAAATCATATTGAAGAGATAGAAGGAAAAACCAAATCGCTTTCTATGTCTGTAGTGGAACATGAAGAGAAACCATCCACATCCAATCAAACCACTGATCCTTCCATATCAACCTCATCACTCATCGAGATGGATGATGATGATTTTGCCATGTTTGTGAAAAGATTCCAAAAATTTAGAAAATCCTCTAAACCTTTCACAAAATCATTTTCAAAAGGCAAACCTCCTGCAACGTTTTCTAAGGCTGGAGATACAAAGAAAAAGAGTGATCTAGTTTGCTACAATTGTAGAAAACCTGGTCACTTTGCATCTGAGTGTCCACAACCTAAATATGAATATATGAAAAAGAAAACTTTTCCTTCGAAATTTTCTCATCGTAAGGGAATGGTTGCTGAGGAGGAAGAGAATTCCAAGGAATTAGCAACTTGGATTGAAACAGATTCTGAGGATGGAAGTGACGGTGAAACCGAAGAGGTTAACCTCTGCTTAGTTGCAGACGCTTCTGATGACTCGCATTCAATCATTTGAGTTGCATGATATGGAGGAAAAGGAGGTTTTTGCAAAACTTCCAAATTATAAATTGGATGATGATATTAAACTTACTCCTAGCGTTAAGATAGGAAATTGTTCGTATTCACGTCCCATTTTCTCATCTAAAACTGCTCCACCTTCAAAAGCTATTCCAAAGAAAATTTTGAAAAAGGTGGTGGAAGAGGTTTCTCCCATGGAACATGAAAAGATGTTCAAGGAAGCTGAAATGGTGATCCATCAATTCTCAAATCTTAAAAAGGCCTTAAGCTTAGCTCATGATGAACTTAATGCATGTACAAGACGGAGAAAACCGTGATGAGGTCTGAAATTTCTAATCTTAAGGACCAAATCAAACAAAGATGACTCCTCTTGCTGATCAAAACCGCATCCTTGAAACTAAGGTTGCCGCACTTCAACTCAGAATGATGACTTGGTAACCCAAATCGACGATCGCCAAAAGATTATTGATTCGTGGCTCAAGTCTCAATCCACCAAGGATAAAATCTTGGACTTCCAAGTTCCTCCTAGAACTAAGGATGGTCTAGGGTTTGGATCTCGAGGAAGAGGAGAAGTGTACATCCTCGAGTGAAAAGGATGAGGAATTTCCGTAACTAACTAAAGAAATTCCCAAGGAGAAGCATGCTAAGGGAAAGGGTAAAGCAAGACAAGTAAATTATGTCTACCCTAAAGGAAAGCAATATGGGAAGAATTCGTGTTAAAACCTAAGAATTCTCAGTAGGAAGCACCTGAAGAGGAAATGGCTTATGGAATTGGTAGAATCCCCGCTCCAACCTCTTCGGTGGAAAAGGCGGTTGCTAACTCCGGGTCCTGACCGCGCTTCTTCTTCGACCGCTCCTCCCGCCTTCAAAAGTAGGAATAGCGTTCCCTGTGAAATACGTGGTCAAACCAAAGCCGTTCCCTTTATATCACTGAATGTTAGCCGGAACCGCACCTCCCAAACCGCCTCCTTGTCCCAAACCGCATGCAACTCCTAAGAAGAGTAAGGAGTTAGTAAAACCTCATGATGCTTGTAGCTATTATAAATGTTCGTGTGTGATGGTTTAGGTCACAAGGCCGCAGAATGCCTTTTGCGGTTCACACCCAATGCCGGGAAGAGCAAACCTCCTTCTCGTCAAACAGGTGTGGGTCGTAAGGGTTGCTAACTTCGTGACCCAAGGAATAAAGGGGGACCTCGTTCTTAATGTTTACATTTCAGGTCCTCTCTTCATGGCTGGTCACTCCAAGGATAATGAATGGTATCTTGACAAGTGGTTGTCAAGACATATGATTTGGAGATAGATCATTACTTGAAGATGTCGTTGAAGCAAGTGGTCCATCTGTAACCTTTGGTGACAACAACAAAGGCAAGACCATTGGATATGGTGTTATAAGGAGAGGAAACCTAACTATTGAGAAGGTTTCTCTTGTCGATGGACTCAAGCACAACCTCCTTTCAATTTCTCAATTTTGCGACAAATGAATGCTTTGCAACTTCACGTCATCAAACCGCTTTATCAAAGATAGCATTTCCGGCGTCACCCTACTCACAGGAATTCGTAAGAGTAATATTTACATTATTGATCTAAATTATGCATGTAGTATTATTAATCTCTGTTTTGTAGCTAAGAATGTGAGCGAAAATAGTTGGCTATGGCACAAGAGGTTGAGCCACTTGAACTTCAAGTATCTTGCAAAGATTGGTAGGGAAAACCTCGTTCGTGGTTTACCCAAAGTGGCTGACCACCATCCAGAGAAATGCGGCATGCCACTGTAAGCGCAGCCGCGTCGTCTTTCACTGCAAGACCGCTCCATCAACTTCAAGATGCTTACAATCGCTTCACATAGATTTGTTTGGACCCGTAACCACTTTGCCAAAGATTGGAGGAAATAGATATACCTTAGTGGTGGTGGATGATTACTCAAGATATACGTGGGTTGAGATGATGATTTCCAAAGATGATTGTTATGAGATTCTCACCGCACTCTTCAGACGGCTCCAAACTCAAAAAGAAGATGACATCGTTAGTGTTCGATCGTATAATGGAACAGTAATTCAAGAACAACGGTGTTGCTCAGTATTGTGATGACCATGGGATTGATCACAATTTTTCCACACCGGTGTTCCACAACAAAATGGGGTTGTGGAAAGGAAGAATAGGACGTTGATTGAAATTTGGAAAGACAATGATATCTAAGCGAAGCTACCTCGCATTTTTGGGCCGAAGCAATCAATACCGCATGCTTCACTCGTAACCGCTCCCTCATCAACAAAACCTATAATAAGACTCCCTATGAGCTTTGGCGAGGAAGAACCCCCAACATTGCATTCTTCAAGATCTTTGGCCGCAAATGCTTTGTCCTCTACAACTAAGAGAAAATAGAGGTAAATTCGGAGCCAAGGCCGACGAAGGTATTTTTGTTGGGTATGCTAAACATTCTAAATCTTTTCGTGTTTTCAATAAAACTAGTTTAAAAATAGTAGAGTCTCGTCCATGTTACTTTTGATGAGCATTCTCTCCTTGAGCCACATTTGGCTCCAAATGTTGCTGATGATTTTGTTGAGCATAATGAACCAGGTGAACCATCTCAAACCGCACCTGAACCTCAACCGCAAAATCCAGCACCCTCAACTGACATTCCCTCAAACCACACCTTTCAAACCGCACCTGAAGAACCCTCTCCAGATGCAACTGCAAGGGAAGATGAAGTTGAGAATTCCCCTATCCGGCTTATAGAACCTCTTCGTCAACTTACCTTTCATGACTTATTTGAAGGATCTAACGATGTTCCAATTGAAGATCTTCAAAGAAACCTCAATCCAACCAGACTTACCCCTGAGGTTCGTGAAGTCAGCAGTCACCCCCTCACAAATGTGATTGGTGATCTGTTTTCCGGTGTTCAAACAAGGAGATCAAATTATGACGAGCATACTTCTCTTTTATCTCAAGTTGAACCCAAGAAGATTGATGAAGCACTCCAAGATTCAAATTGGGTCGTTGCTATGCAAGAAGAACTCAACCAGTTTGAAAGATGCAAGGTCTGGACTTTGGTGCCTAGACCTCAGGATCAAGGAGTGATAGGAACTAAGTGGGTATTTAGGAATAAGATGGACGAGAATGGAAGCATCACTAGGAATAAAGCAAGGTTGGTTGCACAAGGATATAGGCAAGAAGAAGGAATTGATTATGATGAAACATTTGCTCCAGTTGCAAGATTGGAAGCTATCAGAATTTTCTTAGCCTACGCCTCTTTTAAGCGTTTCAAGTTATATCAAATGGACGTAAAGAGTGCATTCCTCAACGGCGAACTGCAAGAGACCGTATATGTTGCCCAACCTCCTGGATTTGAAGACTCCAAATTTCCCAATCATGTCTACAAACTCCAAAAAGCTTTGTATGGACTTAAGCAAGCTCCAAGGGCATGGTATGAGACTCTTTCTAAATTTTTACTAGAAAAAGGATTTAAACGTGGTAAAATTGATACAACTCTTTTTATTGCCAAATATAATGAGCATACTTTACTTGTTCAAATTTATGTTGATGATATTATTTTTGGTTCTACTAATGAGTTGCTTTGTAAGCGTTTCGAGAAGCTAATGAAAAGCAAGTTTGAGATGAGCATGATGGGAGAATTAACTTTCTTCCTCGGGCTTCAAATCAAGCAATGCGAAGAAGGTATTTTCCTCAGCCAAGCTAAGTACACCAAGGAGCTAATAAAGAAGTTTGGATTAGAAAATGCTAAAGCATATGATACTCCTATGGCCACCGGCAATAAGCTAGATAAGGATCTCAAAGGTAAGAAAGTTGATCAGACTTTATATCGAGGTATGATCGGCTCATTACTTTACTTAACTGCTAGTAGGCCAGATATTATGTTTAGTGTCTGTGTATGTGCTCGCTATCGCGGCATCCTAGAGAAGCACATCTTATTGCAGTCAAGCGTATAATCCGCTATTTATCTGGAACCACTAACCTTGGACTTTGGTATTCCAAAGATTCGAACTTCGATCTTGTAGGTTATTCAGATGCAGATTATGTAGCTTGTACTATTGACAGGAAAAGCACTAGTGGTACTTGTCATTTCCTCGGGAATAGACTAGTTGCTTGGGCCAGCAAGAAGCAAGCTTCAGTTTCAGTGTCAACCACGCAGGCCGAGTATATTGCCGCCGGTAGTTGTTCTTTGTCAAATCCTTTGGATGAAGCGTGCAGTTGGTAGACTATGGAATCCATGAAGGGAATTGCCCCATCATGTGTGACAACACTTCAACTATTTCGCCTCCAACAACCCCGTCATGCATTCCAAGACCAAGCATATTGATATCAAGTATCATTTCCTCAAAGACCATGTGGAGAAGAGGAATATCCATTTAGAGTACGTGGGGACAGACAACCAGATTGCTGACATCCTCACAAAGGCTCTTGACTCCAAGAGGTTTTCTTTCCTTAGAGGAGAAATGGGTATGCTTGAACTTAAATAAATTCCATTCTTTTTATTAACTAACTTGGTTGTTAAGTATAGTTTCAATTCCACTGTTGAACCGCGTGTACCAAACCGCAAGGATGTCCAACCGCACTGCAGCCAACCGCTTCACTCAAACCGCATGCTGCAGCTCAACCGCTTGGACCTCAACCGCGTTTCAACTTGGAGTAATTTCTAACTTTTGCTAATGTTAAAAAAAAAAAAAAAAAAAAACTGTTCAACTTCTTTTTATTTATTTTTCAGTCCTTCTTTTTTTCTTTAAGGGTTTATTTGCAAATGTTTTCCCACGAAAATTTAAATTTTGAGAGCATTTAATGCAAAGGGAACATTAGCATTAAATGGCCTTCATGTCAGCCGTCATTGGTTGATGTGTGAAGCTGAAAGGATGATTGTTTTTGCAAATGATTCACTAAGTTGGTGAACCAATGTGTCCTTTCAACTGCCAAACCCTAATCTTTTTCTATATATAGAAGACACAATACACCTTTTCAAACTTTTACTGTCTTCACTCTCTCTGTCACCGTACGTTTCTGTCAGAGCTCACCAAACCCATTCTTCAAAAACTTCATAAGTTTCTAAGTCTTTCTTCATCAATGGCACCCAAACCCATTGAAGACATGGTATGATTTCTTAAACCTAAACTCTTTAATCTTCTGCAAATCATTCTTGTTCTATCATTGTCTGCCATTGTTGAACCAAGTAACAGCTTCGAACAACCCTAACTTACTTTTGTTCATATATGTTTCATTTCTTGATCATTTTTGATGAAATCTGTGAGGTTTTGTTCGGAATCTTGCCTAGATTAAGATTATATACTTTATTTCATGATCTATACTTGATTTGGGTACTGATTTTGAATTTTAAACTTCTTAAGTTTCAAAACCCATTTCTGTATTTTTGCATTTTCTGAGTGATTATGAGTAAAGTAGAAAATTTTATTGTTATATTGTTAATCTACTGCTCAATGTGATCATTTTGACATGTTATTTGTTCATTTTGGTTAACTTTCATCAAATCTCTGTTCTTGGTGTTCTTCGTGTTCTTCATGCACTCATGAAACTGTTCATCTCCATTTTCAGAAATTTCTCATATTTTGGTTTGACCTAACTTTCAATCTTGTTTTTCTTAACTTAGAAAATTTTTGGAAATATTGGATTTCATTTGCTTATTTGAACCGCGTCATTAGAACCGCATGCTGTGTTTTGAAACCGCACTTATAATTGCTGATTTCTTGTTTCAAAACCGCATCATATTAACCGCTTAGTTTTCTCTCTAAGCCAACCGCATGCTGATAACCGCTTATTCTTTTGAACCGCATGCTTAGAAATTACTAAAGTATTACTAAGTATATAGGCTGGACACCATAACCTTCCTCTCTAAGCACCGCTTGCAGTGTGGGATAACCTTGGATTACAATGCCACGTACTATGTAAATATACTTTTGTATTTTTCTTATTTTTTTTCTTACTTGTATTCACAGCTTCCTTGAGGTTGGAAACTCTCATTTTCAAAACCGCACCATTGCCAACCGCAAAGGTGCACCAACCGCTTGAGAACTGTGATTTTCCTACTATGTTCTAACTTATGTGTTTTATTTGTAGAATACCAAGTATTTCCTGCCAGGTTGGGAGATAAACGAACCTGAGTTGCAGACTGATGCTCTTGGAAGAGAGATGATAAAGAAGATGAAAGCCTCTGGAATCCTTCCCCTCTTCAACAAACAGCAAACATATACCATCCCTCTGTTTATTGATCAATTCTACGAGACCGCAGTCAAGGGAGAGACCGTCCTTTCAGATGGAACTAAGATCCCCAACTTAGTGGGAATTGTAGAAGGATTCAAAGTCTCTATTGACTACCTAGATATCAGAGGCACCTTTGAATTCCACGTATCTAATGCTCCAGTTGAAGTATCCCAGGAGATTCAAGATGCTACTTGCTCCACTCTCACTGGAAGGCTGGATTCCTTGTCTGGCTCCTACAAGAAGATAGCAAGGAAAGAGTTTGGAGAACTGATGAGCCACTTGTGCTACATAGTTGGAAAGTCTCGTGTGGAAAACTGAAACCACAACAACTTTACTTCTCATCAGTGGCAGTATTGCTGTGCTATCTTCATTGGCATGAAGCTCCATTGGCCCAAGATCTTGATGAGAGAACTGCCAGCAAAGATTGATGCTTACCACTAAAGACCAAAGATGTGCATACCAGGCAGAGACCCTTTGGGAGATTGCTGACCGCCATCTTTGGCAATTATCAGCACTTGGAAGATATGAGGACTACTACCCCTGACATTTGCTATCAATGGGGAGATGAAGAATCCTTAGGCCTCAAGACTTTACACTCCTTCGCATTCTCTTTTGGCAATGATGACTACAGGCTCTCTATGATGCCGATACCTTCCAACCCAAAGAACCTTTTGTTGAGATGACCCTCACAGCGGTCAAGGGCCCGACTAAAGCCGCAAAGGCGGTTTCTAGAAAAAGAAAAGCTCCTGCAGAACCACTTATAAAGAAATCTAAATCCGCACCTACCCAACCGCGTGGTGCATCTGGTGCAGGCCCTAGCAAGAAAAAGCCAAGAAAAGAAAAAGAAAAGATGACACTTCTGGATGAAGTGATTGAAGAAGAAGAAGAAGAGGAAGATGCATCTATTCCTCCATTGATTGCCAAGGCCAAAAAGGCAAAGGAAACTCAGGCTGAGCTAGCCAAGATGACAGATGAGGAGCTAGCCGCTACTATACAAACTGAGATTGATAGAATAAAAGGGAAGCAAGCCGAGAAGGTGTCTTGCCTCAGGTAAAACAAAGGAACCAATTCCCCAACCGCCACCTTCTCAACCGCCCCAAACCCAAACTCTTATTCCAACACCACCTCAATCTCCTAACAGTTCCCATCATTCCTCACCAGCCAAAACTCTACCCTCTAAACCGCTCTCTCCTCCTCAACCGCAAAGAGCTGCAACTGCTCAGGGGGAGAAACCTAAGAGGGTTAAACAGATTGCCAAAAAGAATACTCCAACCAAAGGCCCCAAGCAGTTTCTTAAAAGAGTTAGAAATCAACCTTCCCCTTCTCCATCTTCTTCTAAATCCTCTTCCTATTCCACTTCTCATACACCGTCCCAATCCCCTTCTAAATCTCATTCTTCCTCCTATCAATCCAAATCACCAACTCCCTCTCCTCAGAAAACAAACCGCTCCCCATCTATCCAAAATTCAAACCGCGCCCAATCTCCACCTTACTCACATCACACTCCAGCCATCTCTATTTCAAACCTTAACCGCGACAAAACACCATCCCCTAACCGCGTCAATACTCCTCCACCTTCTGAACATTCCCCCCAACATAAATTTCCTACTCCTGACCGCCTTCCAACCCCACCTCTTCAAACCTCTCCCATTCCACAAACTTCACCTACTCAACAAATCCCCTTCGTTGAAGTTCACACCACCAGTTCATCCTCAAATTCCAACCCTATCACTTCTAGGATTCCAACCACCAACATTCCACCCTCAACCGCACCCATCTCAACCGCACCCATTCCTTCCATCCCTATCCCAACCGCTTCTATCCCTTTACCCCAAGCACAACCAATTCCTCCCTCAACCGCTTCACCTTTCACACCCCCGCGCCCGCCTTTTCCAAACCCTTCGAATCCTTTATCTCAAACCGCTCCTACAACACAATCTCAACCGCCACCCTCATTTATCCAAACTCCGTTAACTCAAACCGCACCTCCAATGCATTACTCCCAAATTCTTTCAACCCTTAATCTTATCCAAGGCCAACTTCTCTTAAACCAAGGCCACATGATCAAGCTAACCGCTTCAAATGCCGCTCTTGAGGCCTCCAATAATTCCCTAACCGCTTCCAACCAAACCCTTCTAGCCAAGGTGGATGCTCAAGCCCTAGAATTGGCAAATCTTAAAACCTTTTTGATTGATACCATTAAGGGGAGAGAAGTTCCTCTATCCAAACAAATTTGCCGTTAAAACCGCAGCCTGCAGAGTGCTTCCAAGGTTTCAAGGAGGACTTAGCCAAAGGAGTGCTAAATGCCATGGGAGATGCGGTTTCAAAGACTCAACTCCAAGAGATGCTCTCCCTACTATCTAATGAGTTTGTCTCCTCAACCAACTCTGCCCTGGTATCCTTCATGAAAACCCTTGAAGATTCCCATCCTCAACCGCACAAGCCTCTACCTCGGCCCGCCCTTCTCAAACCGCATGGATGACTTGCAGTGAAAATTTTCTTGAACTGGACTCCACTTAAAGATAGAATAAATGTTGATCTCAACATAGTGGGAGACAGTATCAAAGAGCAAGTAAGGAATTTTGATGATGACATTTCCTTGATTTGAGAACCTCAAAGCGAGGCTTCAACCTCAAGCTAGACAACTCCATCAAGGAATTGAAGTCCAACCTGAATGTGACTGTTGATCTGGAACCGCTTAGAGATGCTCTCTCTACTCAAACAGTAGCCATTCAGGATGAGATCTTCACATTCTACAATTCTTTGAAGGCCGGCATTGAAGGATTCACTACTCAGATCAAGGAAAGTGTTGATGGAAACACTAGATCTGTTGATGCTGTTGGAACCGCTGCTGCTGATTGTAACCGCTACGAACTGTTGAGACTACCCTTGCTAGACAGTGAAGACCTCAGAGCCCTCGTAAGAAATATCGAGGTGAAAGCTCACCTTCGCACCTTCGTAACCGCAGCCTTGCCCCAAAGAGAAGTCAATCAACCTAGAGAGCAAGCACGCCATCAACATCAACCGCGCCATCATCAACCGCATCATCAACCGCGTCAACATTAGGATTTCTCATTTGTAATTCCTTTATCCTTTTTGCTGAACTCCTTTTTGTTTTGTTGGACCACACTCCATGTAATTTTTGTCCAACTTTCTTTTGTTTTTGAAACCTTTGTATTTTGCTTCTCTACCATTGTAAGTGTAAACCGCATTGGTAGTAATGAAAAATGCATCATTGGTTCCAAAACCTTGTTCATATCAAACTGCTTGTTTGTAGAACAATGAAACCTCTTATGGTTTATAAAACTCATTCAAATATTTTCTAACTTAAAATCACTATTTTGAATTGATGTTTAAACATTCAGTTTGAACCGCACTTTGAACTTAAACTCACAATTTCTTAAGTGCACTGAATGCATTTCTATACTTTCCACATTGTAAGTTTTCATCTTTTAGAAAGTATAGAAATCTATAGCTTAAGCTAAGTGTGTGCATTGACTTGGGACATGAATTACCATGTTAATTCTTATGGACATGTTCTTACCAAGTACAATGTTTGCTTTTCTTATAGTAGGTAATGGCATCAATCAAATAGGGGAGATTGTTGGGTATCTTTGTTTTTAACCCTCCTATATATTTTGTATTAGATTTGATTGATACCATAACCTCCTGTCTATTTTAAGGACTTTAGGACCCTATGTAATGAAGCTTAGACTTCAATTTTTTAGCTAAGTCCATTTTATAGAATAGGTTAATCTTAGGCTTGAAGTATGGCACAAGACTCATTGGAAGCAAGGTTGCAGATCCAGAAGTATTCAAAACCGCTCTATGAACCGCACTTGTAAACCGCAAGTGTAGCTCTACCTTGAATCGCCTATTGAACCAACCGCATGCAACCGCCCTTGAACCGCACTCCGTGCAGTTCATGTGCAACCGCATCCATGCAACCTCCTGGTGTAGCAAAACCGCACATTCCTAACCGCGTCTCACCAACCGCATCCAATGATTGGCTACTTGAAGTGAACAACTTTTATCCGTTGGAATCCACGTCAGCAATATCAAAAGTCAAACACCATATCTTGTCACGTGATTCAATGTCGAAAAGATCCGGCAAGGATCTTGAAAAGGTGACAGTGTCCTAACCTCATTGCTTGCAGAGTGGAGCACGATCGGCTTTATCTGCGGCACTGTACCAAAGGACAAAAGTGGTTCTTTGTGGACCAATAGGCTTGCATCAAGTACTGTCCTTACAACAGATGTATCCAACGGCTAGTTTCTTGATGCTTGGGTATAAATACCCCCAATCTTCACCATTTGAAGATGGCTTGAAAAATTTGAAAGTACAGTGTTCATAGAAGCTGAAGCTCTGCCCAGAAATTATTCAACCCTTTGAATCTTCATCTTCATACTTCAAGAAATATTCCTAGCCCAGAAATCAAGCCTTAACACAATCAAGAATCATTGTGCTCTACATCTCACAGATCTAAAGAGCCTTGATCTTGTTCTCACACACTCACCTCACTTGTTCTAATCACATAGATTAAACACTTGAGATACACAGGTTATAGTTTTGGATTTGTTCTTCATAGAAAAGATTTTATTGTACTTTGTAATCTCACAATACTTAATATAAAATCTCTCTTAGAAATCCAAGACTAACCATCTTGGTAGTGGACGTAGATCGTTTATCGATTGAACCACTCCAAATAGCGTGTTCTTACTTTCTGCATTTATATTTCTTGTGCTTGCTAATTATTTATCTTTGTCTCTGTTTGATCTTTATTTAGCTATCCATTATTGTGAAATAGTGTTTGGAGTTAACAAAGTCAAAACCACACGTGTTTGTAAAACTGCACTTTCCAAAACCGCTTTACACTCTATTATTCCGCTGTGCATTTTACACTATCACTTGCAGTCTATTATCAACTGCAAGAGGATTTTGTAAGCAAGAGGTTCAGTCTTTAAAAGAGGGCGAAAAATTTTAAACAGCTATTCACCCCCCCTCTAGCTGTATTTTCACCCTTGTTGCCACCTTTGGGACCAACAAATTGTTATCCTACTGTAAATTGATTAATATTTGATTCATTTAATTAATGACTATATAATTGACAGACAAAATAGCCTACCAAACTACTGTTTGTCAAAGATAATTTTGTGAGCAAGTTTGTGTAAATTTTATAAGCTCAAATCATTACGCAAGTTTGTGTAAATTATATCTTCTCCATCTCTTAAAAACCGGTGATCAAGTGTACACACATTTTTATTTTTATAATAAAAATAGATTTCTGTGACCAAAATATGTTTGGCCATCCCAACACATATAGGCTAAATGGAGTTAGTCTGAATGTAGTAAAGTAATTTTCTGTGTGTACATGATACTCCCTTTATCCCAAAATGATCGTCTCACTTTTTTATTGTTGGATATAAACCTAACATATTGTTTTCGTTTATATAAATGAAATTACAGATTATAGCAATAAGTAATAATAAGCCTTAATATGCCCGTCGAATCTCGACGAGTTACTCACTAGTTTTAATAGCGCAAGAAAGTAACAAAAAGGGTTTTGATTTTTTTGGTTGAATTTAATCTAATAAATCAAGAAATAAAAGCAAGTAAAGATAACAAAGAAATAAGGGATTCATGAATTGGAGATTATAACAATTGTCTATTTATGCTATTTAAATCATGTAAAATAATTTAATCTTATTCAAGGGTTCGTTCACACAAATATAGAGTTGGGACGTTTGGTGTGCGGATTGCAACCCTAATATCTTTATCTTGTTTATATCTTATTGGTCTGTCAGTACAAACATTCAAGAGATTCAGTTTAAAACATAAGAACATTAGAACATATATTCGTTTGACTCCTTGGTTCGTCGTCAATTAAATCTATTATTCTCAACAATGGTCAATGTATAATTCATTTACGCGAGTGCGATGATTTATACCCAAGTAAATTCAATAAGCCAAAAGTATCTTAACATACAATTGAAGCATATGAACAATAATGAAGAATGTTGAGAAGAACAAGAATGAGAAAGAGATAGGAAGAATTAAATCAATAGCATAAAAATTCAATTGTTACTTACCCAATCTACGAATAAAGTATTTAGCCTTGAATACCATTAAATCAAATAATAAAAACATTATTCATTAATCTTCAAAATAATTAAAACCCTAAATTAATATGTACAAGAGAAGAAGAGAGAAGAATAGATGATAGAAGATCAGAAGATATCAGAACCTAGTCTATTGGTCCTTTATATAGCAGGAGGGGAAGAAATTCCTAATTGGAATCCAATTCTGGCCAAAATTTGCTAAAATCCAGTTCAATTTCGGATCAGCCGAGAATCCGTCTCAATTTCCATCTCTAATTTCCATCACAAATCATAGGATCTGCCTCAAGTCTTGACACATATCGATTCTGTTATAATAATCCGTCTCTACATCAATGGCGAGATCGCCTTGTTATGTGGCCCGGGATCGCCCTGAATTGCTAGACAAACGGTGCGACAACTTCTCCCGTGGTGCGCTCGCTCTCGGCCATGGCCAGCTTGTGCGACCGCCCTCAATTTGAGGTGCGGTCGCCCTTTCCATTATTCCAGCCGTAATCCTTCAACTTTCCTCCCTTTTGCACTTTGGTCCTATAACTTTCAAAATACAACTTAAATCCTCCCTTTTTTGCCTAATTTCACTTCAGCCCTTTACTTTCAAAACACTAAAAACATTAAATAACCCAAGGTTTAGGCACAAAATAAGTTTGAAAACATATTTTTTGGATAGGTAAAATCACATTTATCAAATACTCCCAAAATTATCTTTTGATCGTACTCGAGTAAAATAAAACTAAAAACAAAATAAAACTAACTAACTAATTATAATAAAGAAAATATTTTTGAGATTTGTTCAATTTATATAGTAGGTTGTTGGCCATTCAATTCTCATACCTTTACAATACATATAATCTACAAGTATTATCATGAACATGATATTATATTTACATGAATGAATCTAATTTATAATTTTTCACCACATACTGATAATATGAATGAATAATGAGAAGATCAATATTACTAAAATAAGATATTTTATAGGGTCACTTATGTCATACTCTAAACCAATAATAATAAGATGAAATTTTTGAATAAGGACACTTATATGTATGTTTAAACACAACTATCAACCCGACTACTATTTAGAGATCAAATATGATTTTATTGCTTGTAATGCATCGCGAAATTCGCGGGCTAGGTTCACGATTACAAATGAAGATAAAAACATATGAAGTCAAGAAATTTAAACTAAAAAGTACTCCCTCCGTCTCAGATCAAGATTTCTTGGATGGGATTTCAAGTTTCTTAAGAAAATTTAAAAAAAATGAATAAAGAATTGTAAATGGGTAGAAGATTAGAGGAGAGAGAATGTAAAAGTTAAATGTCGGGTATGGAATAGTAGTTAATGATTGATTTTTTTGAAAATGGGTAGAAGATTAGAGGAGAGAGAATGTAAAAGTTAAATGCGGGATAGAGAATAGTAGTTAATGATTGTTTTTTTTTTTGTAAATATGTTAACTTTTTAAGGGTATAATGAATGATTTTTTTTTTGTAAATATATTAAATTATAAGGGTATAAATATATTCAAAACTTGCCATTTATAAAAGGGAACCTTAAAGTGGAACGAAACAAAAGGAAAATTAGGAACCTTGAAGTGGAACGGAGAGAGTATTAATCATACATTCTCACTTTGAATTTATCACTTTGATTCATTGATTCATGCCAACCCAATGATTTAACCCCCAAATTTATAATTTCCACTTTTATCCTATTTTTGGGAAAATTGTGTACTAAAAAAAAAGCTCAAAAAATTTATTTCCCTTTTCCTCCCTTCCTTCCAAAAAAATTCTCGAGAAAATTATTTGAGATAACCGTGGAGCCATTTAATTCGACCATTTCGTAAATCACAATAACAGTTTCATTTTCATCCCAACAACACCACGAGATTTCTATTTCATTTCAATTTCAATTTCAATTTCAACAAAACCCAAAACCACTTCCATTCGCCACTTCACCATCTCCAAAATTCAAATCCGTCAATGGCGAAACACGAAGAACTCCCAGTCCCAATCTACTCATCTCTTCAGCCAGTATACGGCGATGGATCACCGCTCGAAGAAGCTCAGCTCCGATTCGACGATTTGAAGTCAAAGTTCGTACATCTCTTCGGCCACTCTCCCGACCTATTCGCTCGATCACCTGGTAAAATTCGACCCCTGCAACTTAATTAAGCTCTATGAATTTGAATTATGTGTTGATGAATGATTATGGTTGGGCTTAATTGGTTGTGTAGGAAGAGTGAATTTGATTGGTGAGCATATTGATTATGAGGGGTATTCGGTGTTGCCGATGGCGATTAGGCAGGATACGATTGTGGCGATACGGAAGCGTGGTGATGGACAGGCGGAAAAGGTTTTGAGGATTGGTAATGTTAATGATAAGTATGATCTTTGTACTTATCCTGCTGATCCTAACCAGGTATGAATCACTATCCTCTGTGTATGCGTGCTGTGTGCGTGTTTTGGTACTTATATCAGTTTACTAATTTGTTGCTGATGAATGGGTGTTCGGTGTGTGTGTAGTGTGTTTTTGTGTTTATGTTTGTGTATTTGATGTGCGTACATTTCACTTTCTGTGTATGGTAAATTGTTGATCAATTGGTTGATATACAACTGAAGTTAGTCATGTATATATGTGTGTTTTTGTGCTTATGTTTGTGTGTTAGATATGCACTTTGTAAGCACTTCAGGAGTTTGTGTTTTGTATATAGTAATTTGTTGAGCAACTGATTGATATACAACTGAAGTTAGTCATGTATATATGTACGTGTGTGTGTACTTGCTTGGTGTGATTGGCTGTTTATTCGCGTCTGTTTGCTAATATACGTGTTTCATGTCTCTTTTGTATATGTTTGTTAAGTTGTAACTGATGAATGTATGTATGTGTTTGTGGTGCATGAGTGTGTTATATGCAGTGTGGTCGTACTTGTATTTACAGTTATATGTACATTGTAATTTTTCCTTTTGGAAATTTAATGATATACACCCTATTTTAGTCATTTCTGTTTTTTTATACATGAGTTGTTTTTCTATAATTATATGTATTTGTGCTATCTGATAATGTGCTAATTATTTTCATTTGGTTTTCCACATGGTATTATCGTATGAGAACTACAATATACACCTGTAGTTTATTCTCTGGATTTTTGATGTTTGTATTATCTTTCAGAATTATTGCTTATGATTCAATTATATAGCTTATTATTGGTGCTTGTTTAAAGTTTTTCATGATATTTTTGGCCTACAAATACCTTCATCCGTGCTTGTGAAATTTCGTTGATTGGTACCATTTTAAGTGTTCAATGCTTAGTAGAGTTTGCATTAACTAACATGTGTTTCCTTCTCAGAATGATTCTTTTTCTTTTTGTCTCTGTGTGCGTGTTTGTGTATTTTTAGCGAAGGACCTTTATTTTGTCAAAGTTGATGACCTTTTGAATGATGCAGGAAATCGACTTGAAGAATCATAAATGGGGCCATTATTTCATTTGCGGGTGAGACACTTGATTCACCTTCTTGCTGTTCTTATCTATTTATGTACTCAGTTGTGATCTTCTATGGCACTTGGGAATGCACATAGGTGTACACTCTCTAATCGTGTAATGTGCTATGCCATTCAGATTATGACAATCTATGTAGCATCAATACTTTCTTTATGCTCTCTTATCGGTGTCGGAAACATGTTTGATACTGATACAAACGTTGATACTTTGGGACACTTTTCAGAGATGCCCTAAAATGGCATATTATCAAGTTCTTTTAAGCCTCATTATCTCAGTCTCAAGTATAAACATGTGGGCCCTGTAATAGATTTTCTTTAAAGAAAGCCAAGCTAAGATTTAAACACTCCAATAACAAATGATGCCTCAATGAGTGTTGGAAATCTTAAATCTTGGATAATATCTCAGCCCGATGTTGTATGGAAGGTTATACATTGATAATATATAATTGGAATATGACTTTATGTACTCCCTCCTTCCCGTTTGAAATCGCACAAAACCGTCATTCACGGGAATCAAGGAGAAGTATATAATATAAAAAAGCTGCTATTTTGGCCGTGTGCAATTTCAAGTGGGACATTTAAAAGGGGAATTTTCGCAATTTCATATGGGACGGAGGGAATATGGAATATTAGTTAATATGCCCTGTATCTGGTTTAAAAGAATAATGGGCGTTTAGGTTGTGGCAGATTGTGTTAGCATGCCAGTACTTGGTGGATTGGTTAGTGTGTTGGTCTCAAGACTCAGTGCTTCTTACATGGCAGCAGTAGGATGGAATAAGTGGAAGGTTGTTAGCTATCGTACATAAATGAGATAACTGTACTCCTAATACTGAAAAAGATTCACTATTCCTTTTTAGGGTGTTCCTAAGTATCATTTTTTTTTTTTTTTTAAACAAATCATCTCTTATGGCTCACTTTTTTACCATTTTGTTTGATTATAGTAACTTCAACTGATGGACTTGGGGCCCTCTCAAAGCACCAGATACAAATCTTTTTTAAACTTTTGAGCGACATACAATGGTCCAGGTAGAAATAAAGTCAAAGTAGGAACAGAGAGGATTTCAACTTACAAGTTACACATCTATCATTATTCTTCAGTGTCTGACTAGCAAGAGATAAGCTAGGGAGGGACGAAGATGTCATTTCACAATTGCAACCCCTCATTGTCTCAAGTCTTGCATACTATCCAGTTTTTGTGGTTTGTTTGTTGCATCACCTGAATCTTTAACTCAAAACATATTGAGATTAATAAATGCTTGCTATCTAACAAAAGAAAATGTTACGAAGTGTTTCATTTCCGAAATCTCCTTGTATGCTTGTTTTCAGCAATGTTGGAATCAGAGGTTTAGATCATTCTCTAAGGTTTCTTGTAGTATTTTGTATGGGAGAGAAAAGAGCATAGGCATGACACTAAGTTGCAGGTATGGTTTGAAAGAATTGTTGCTAATCTTGAAAATTAACCCTTTTTTTGTTATTTTGTTTTGGAACTAACATGGTAGCAGTATTTGCTACCTAAAACGTACATAATTAATCGTGAATCCTTATTGATGACTATTTTTTTGTGATGAAAAAGTTCATGTGCCACATGCTTAATAGAATTGCTGTCTATGATCCGCAGGTATAAAGGTTTCTATGAGTATGCTAAATCAAGAGGGCTTGATGTTGGTCTGCCAGTTGGACTTGATATTGTGATAGATGGAACTGTTCCTACAGGTATATCTTCCAAACAATTGCAAATGGACTAAGAATGTGTACTCTTCAAGTAGTAGATTGTGTAACTGAGGGTTGTAATATGTGACTTATGGGATAAACTCTAATTTTGTTGCATATTTTTTCATGCAGGGTCTGGGCTCTCAAGCTCTGCTGCATTTGTTTGCTCAGCTACCATTGCTATAATGGCCGCCTTTGGTGTTATTTTACCCAAGGTATTCTAGTTTCTTCTCGTAATTATTAGGTGCTGTACCACTGTAGTTTCAATATGAGAGTTTGTGGTTGTACTTACTCTGACTTGAGTTATGAATAACATATTATGTATATCTCTTAGAATCTAATTGGATTCAATCTTGTGTTTTCAGATTTGCCATTTGTAGAATCGTATGACAGAAGATTCAGCAACTATATATAAATAACCTGTTATTGTAACTCTAGGTTTATTACATTGTTGTTTATCATTTTGATTTTAGCTCTTTCTCTGTTAGAACTGATTGATCAAGAGCCAAACCTAGTGAGCATGAAAAATAACACCCAGACGAGTGTCTCAGTTTAGGATTTGTTAGCCTTGGAGGGAATGATATGATTCAAATGATAGACCTTTTGGATTTCAATGATTCTCCCAGATGTTCTGAGATTATAATGCATGCGGTTATGGTTGCTAGATATATGAGTTGAAAATAAAATTGTTATCTTCGTTTTCCTTATTTGAAATAAATGATTGCTCTCCGCTTAAAAGTTTTTTAATGACATGCTTCAGGCTCTCCTTATTTGCTCTTTTCAAATGACACTACTGCATTTCTTATTTTATTGAAGGAAATATAAGATCAAAATTTTTCAATGGCTGATAATATTCCTTCTCTTGTGTTATAGAAAGAACTTGCTCAACTGACATGTGAATGTGAAAGACACATTGGAACGCAATCCGGTGGAATGGATCAGGTACCTCTTGGATCTTTTCTGGTCATATGTTCATCTTCTTGCAAGTAAGAACGAGATATAAAAATGGGGAAATTGCATTGGGGCCCCAAAGTTTAGGGGGTGTTCACAATGTTGGCCCTATTATTTCACTATTATCAATTTAGGCCCCAAAGTTGTCATTTTTTGTCATGTTAAGGTTTTTAACCAATTTTGTTAAAAAATCCGTTAAATGATCACGTGCAAGTCACGTGTCATGTAACGGAGGATGTTTTTGAACAAGAATTATTTCATTGTTGTTTTAATGCAAATTGAATAAAAATGAATAGCCAAAATAGAAAATATAATGACCCTAAATATAAAAAATAAATGTTATTATATTATAATAACATTCAAAAATGCAAATAAAATGAATTTTTTACTGCAATTTATATTAATCTATTTTTTTTCTTTTTGAAAGAAATAATAATCTATTTAAAATTTAATATGTATATTTTCAATATTTTTTATTAAATATTATTTATATATGAGTATGTTAAATTATTTATGTGGGATGGTGTTTATCTAATTAAAATGTAAAAATATTTTTTCTTCTTTTGATACACAAATAAAATGTATTGTACATAATTAAATGTACAACCCTATTATGCACAAATGTTGTATTTGATTTAAATATACAAACCAACAACAATCTTCTCTTTAAAAACCAGCAGTCCGACACCACCATTTCGACGCCATCAAACACCCATACCAACCACCTACCCCACCACCACTACTACACAAACACATCCAGACGTGCACACACACACCCTCACAAACAAAATCTGCAATTGGGTTTCAAATAAAAAACAAAGGGGAGGGGGAGGAGAAACAATTCTGAGAAATAGGGGGCGGGGAGCTTGGGAGGGAAGAGGATGGTCGGAATTGGAGGGAAGAGTATGGTCGGAGGGAAGGTAGGGGAGGAATCGCCGGAGGAGAGGAAGGTGAGGGGTGATCGGAGATGGGGATGATAAAGAGAGAAAGTGTGTGTGTGTGTGTGTGTGTATTATGTGAATAATATGGGAGAGCGAATAATCTGGGGAGGATGAGGGAGGGGCTGACCTGTGGGGAGGGGAGGGAGGGTTTGCCGGTGGAGAGGGGAGGGGATTCACATAGGTTGAGGAGAGAAGAGAGAGAGAGAAAGGGGGGGGGGAGACAGTGTGTGTGTGTGTTGGGTCGATTGGGAGGGAAGGAGAAGGAAGGATATTATAATTTTCTATTTTGGCTGTTCATTTTCATTGAATTTGCATTAAAACAACAACGAAAGAGTGTTTGTTCAAAAACATCCTCCGTTAAATTACACGTGATCATTTAATAGATTTTTCTACCAGAACTCGTTAAAAACCCTAACATGACAAAAAATGACAACTTTGTGGCCTAAATTGATAATAGTGAAAGAATAGAGCCTACATTGTGAACACTCCCTAAACTTTGAGGCCCAAAATGCAATTTCCCCTATAAAAATAGAAAACTTGAAGTTTATGTGCATTGGCTTTTCAAGGAGGCTTCTATTTTGGGAGTCTCCTGAAAGATGATGGGAATTTGGAAGGGGGATATACTGAAGCCTCTATTAAATCTGGACATTGATCGGATTTAGCCGGCGAATTACCATTTTTTTAATCTAATATTGACGATTCTAGTTTCTGATTCCATCTGGTAAAAATTTATGGTTGTCAGCTTTAATCTTCCTTCCATTGACAGGCGATCTCGATCATGGCCAAATCTGGGTTTGCGGAGCTGATTGATTTTAACCCCATTCGTGCAACTGATGTGCTACTTCCTGTGGGTGGGACTTTTGTGATAGCCAATTCACTCGCTGAATCGCAGAAAGCAGTCACTGCCGCAACTAAATACAATAATCGAGTTGTCGAATGCCGTCTAGCTTCTGTAAGATATAATTCAATTGTTTTCTTCTCCTTTATGTTAATTCGCTGTAAATTCCTAGAACTGAATTTCAATGAACTATGAGTTTATTATTGCTACTGAACTTCGCAGATCATACTTGGGATAAAGCTTGGAATGAAACCTCAAGAGGCACTATCTACAGTGAAAACTCTTTCAGATGTTGAAGGTCTATGCGTAAAATTTGCCGGCACTCACGGGTCTTCTGATCCTGTTCTTGCTGTTAAGGTATCCATTGAGTATCTTTCTACTTTATCCAATGAAACAAAAAATAGGCTTGTAATCTCTAAATATGAGTTAGGCGTTCTATTTATCAGATTTTCACTATATGATTCTACAGGAATATTTGAAAGAAGAACCATATACAGTTGAAGAGATTGAGAAGATTATTGGGGAGAGCCTGCAATCGCTATTTGCTAACTCTTCTTCTTCACTGGATGTGCTTAAAGCAGCCAAGGATTACAAGTTGTTCCAGGTAGTCTTTGTTTTGTCATCTAAAATTCTTTTGAGCATCTCTGCAGTAATTTTTTTCCTTTTGACTTGGAGTAGGTTGACAACTTGGCATCGTCTCTTATTATGCTCGTCCTATGTCATCAAGTGTGTTTTCATACCGAAATTCCTTATCTGGCTGATTTCATCATTTCGGGCTTCCATTAAATTAGGCACTTAAGATTCTGCGAATAGCTGATGGAGTTAACATACCAATCATTGACATTCTTTTCTACCTTTAACATAATCTTAGATGCCATGATTTTTGTACTCCCTCCAACTCAAGAAATAAGTCACATTTGATAGATCAAACCGTTTAAGAATGTAGCCTAACTTGCTTGAATTTTTAAAAAACGCACTGAAATTTTATTTTATTTTCTAAGAAATATTACAATTTTTTGGGGACACTTTAGAACAGAAAGGATTCTTTTCATGGAACGGAGGGAGTAGTATGCACCCATATGATTGCACTGTTTGTATGCTGGTATAATGTCTTCAATCATTCAGATTTTCTAACTGTGCTACATTTTGACAATCAGAGAGCTTCCCACGTGTATTCTGAAGCTAAACGTGTACATGGTTTCAAGGATGTTGTATCATCAAAGATAAGGTGAGCTATATTATGTTCTACTTTCTCAGTCCCATAATAAATGTCGCATTTGACATGGGAAAAAGTATTTAAGAAATGTGCTTCATTTGTTTGTACATTGAGGTAAAATTGCACGAAGACTATTTCCTTATTCAAAAATGCGACATTTGTTTTGGGACAGACCAAAAAGGGAAGTACGAGTGTAAGACATTTATTATGGAACGGAGGGAGTATTAAGATTGTGCACTTATGTTCCTAATTGTTTTCTTCCCTCGTCTAAGATCTGTTGCTTTCAAAAAGAAAAATATAAAACACAAAAATTATCCAATTGTTTAACTCTTAAAGTAAATAAACGGACCCAGTGCACAATGCTCCCTCCATTACTGGGTCTGGGAAGGGTCTTTCATATGCAGTCTTACTCCTGCTTGCATTGAGAAGTCTCAAGTATGTGAGTTGAGTAGATTGAATAAGAACACTATGCCAATCGTTTCAAATTATTTTCTTTACAGTGGGGTTTTTTATTAATGAATGACTTAATCTTTTACAAGAGTGACACTTGAAAGTGCTAGAATTTGCATTTGGTGAGGTTTGAACCCCTGACATCTCGTGTAGAAAGGGACATCGGATGCCACTTGGGTAGAGCTCTTTGGCATGCCAATCTTTTCAATGCTTACATTTAAACCGTTGCTTTTTGCAGTGATGAGGATAAGCTTAAGAAGCTTGGTGACCTTATGAATGATAGCCATCATAGCTGCAGTGTTATGTACGAATGCAGGTATAACTTTGCTTCCTTGTTATCAATAAAAAGAAGAGACAAACAAACGCACATAGTGTACGACACAGAAGGAATGTCATTGTCCAATAATCTTAACTCGAAAAACTTACAATAATCATCTTACCCTTGTTTTCCCTCCGTTCCGGAAAGAGTCTCACTTTTTCAGTGGTTAATTTGATTGAACTTTGACTAAAGATTTAGGAAAAACTAAATATCCAAATGAAATTCTATAACTTTGTTTTGATACACTGCTGAAAGTACTACCAATAACAATTTTTAAATTTTCATTAGGAAACAAATTAACATAATTTATTTTTCATAGTCCAATCAAGCTTATCTTAATAAAAAGTGGGACTATCTTTTTGGGAAGGATGGAGTACACTAAAGTGTTATCGTATTAGACATCAAGATTGTTACTTCATTTTCTCATTTGAGTGGAGTGGTCACAAATGAATTTCCTTGTGTTATGACAGGAAACTTATGTTTCTGGTTTCTGTATCTATTAAAAAAAGTTTGAACAATTTGTCCTAACATATAGGGTGGTTATGTAGTAATGACTTTCTTTTTCACTTTGAAACAGCTGTCCAGAGTTAGAGGAATTGGTGAAGGTTTGTCGAACAAATGGTGCTTTTGGGGCAAGGCTGACTGGCGCTGGATGGGGAGGTTGTGCAGTAGCTTTGGTGAAAGAAAGCATTGTTCCCCAATTCATTCTTGATTTAAAGGTTACTCTCTCTCTCTCTCTCTCTCTCTCTCTCTCTCTCTCTCAGACACTCACACTCACACTCACACTCACACTCACACTCACACTCACTCACTCACTCACTCACTCACTCACTCACTCACTCACTCACTCACTCACTCACTCACTCACTCACATATATGTATATATATAATATATCTACATACGCGTGGACAAACTAGAAAGAATTGTGTTAATGATGGTGAATCAACGCCGAATGGTTTGTACTTGTATCAGGATCAATTTTATCAGTCAAGGATTGACAAAGGAATAATCAGCAAGAATGATCTTGGCCTGTACGTATTTGCTTCAAAGCCCTCAAGTGGTGCCGCCATATTCAAATTCTAGGTGCTATACCCCTTGTCTATACTCATTTTTCGTGATAGCAGAAAATATGATTTCGTTAGGAAGGATAACCGTTTTTTTTTATTTAGTTTGTGGATAGATTAAAATCTCATTTTTTCATAAAAACACCGATAATAGTTTAATAAAACTAGCCACTGTAATCTCATTTCCGAGTCTTGGTTAAATGTAGCGAATCTCTATGCCTCCCTATGCCTCTAGTCGAACCATTGTTTTCCAAATCTTTCGTAAAGCCATTTCCCTTCCACTAGGGGATATCATTGCTAAGGTAAGATCTGCATTTAAAGTAGTTTCTATTCCGAAATTAGAGATCCTTTTCCGGTATCTTTTTATTGGGATTGAGATTATTTTCTGTCACTTTTTCCCTCAATGCAACCCATTGGATGCTTGCCACATGTCCATCCTGCTCTCTTGTTGACCATCCAATAGTTCATCAAGTGAAATTGAAGAGCCAAGTCCCCTTTATCATGTGAGTGACCTGATAACTGTTGTCCAAGGGGTTTTATGGTTGTGGTAGTGTAATGTTCTTGGGTAGTTAAATTGGAGACCAGATTTCCTATACCACTTACCATGATCTATCGGCTCACAATTATTAGGGCTGACATCACAATGTCATTCAAATATGTGAACCGTATGATAATATTGATACATAATGTTATACACAAAGTGATACAGAAGATCCCTACACCTTATTATGTCGGCAACTTGGTCATAAGTTAAGTCGCGGGGAGTTGAAAGTGCCAAAACTGTGATGTGGTGTAAATCTATAGGGGCCATTTGGTCTCAATAAAATCTTCCAAAGTAAATGGACCCATTGTTCAATTATGGTGGTCAATTTCTGGGGAGTGGTCCAAGTAATACTCCCACCAGGTAAGTACACCCTCACAATCATGTGATTGGGATGTTGTTCTCTGCAGTGATAATTTTGGTCAAGTCCTCTTATTTGTGTTGGTTGTATATATGCACGTGTTCATTTCCTATTTGTGTGTGTTTTGGTGCGTCGGTTAAGCTGGGTAAGGTGGTTGTTTGTTCTTTCTCTTATTATTTCAAAATTATTGCTCAAAAGTATATTTGTAATAATGGCAATAAAGAAAATGAAAAAAATATTTTGGGGAAGGAGCAGTATTACACTGAACCATTTCATTATTTAGCGTTTGGACTGTCTATATCATGGTAAAATTGTACTCTGTCACAAAATATGAATATTCAAATAATTTTAATTTGCATTCAATCAAGTGTAAATTTGAACATTTAATATGGGAAATTTGGGATGAAGGAAGTATTAAATTATATATATATATTTAAAAATAACTATTATTTTGGGATATATATATATATATATATATATACATATATACTCCCTCCGTCCCGTCCGAAAGGGCAATTTTGCCTCCTAGCACGGAAATTAAGAAATGAATAAGGAAAGTGATGTAAGAAAGAGAAAAAGGTTAAATGTTGTGAGTATGAAAAATTAAATAGGAGAGAGAATGAGTGGGAGGAATAGTTAGGAGAGAATGTTGTGTTGTGAGTGTAAAAGTAAAGTAGGAGAGAGAATGAGTGGGGTAGGAAGAGTATAAAAATAATAAAAATTTTCCTTTTTGGGGTTGTGCCCTTTTAAATGGAACGCCCAAAAAGAAAATTTGTGCTCTTTCGGGTGGGACGGAGGGAGTATATATATACTCCCTCCGTCCCAATAAATATATACTCCCTCCGTCCCAATAAGTGCTTCACCCTTTTGGGTGGGCACGCAAATTATGGAAATGGGAGGGAAAAAAAAATGTTGTGAGTGTAATTTGAAAATAGGAGAGAGAATTAGTGGAGGGAATAGTAAATTATAATGGTATTGTGAGTATTAAAATAATGTAGGAGAGAAAATGAGTAGAGGAAATAGTAAAGACTCTTTGCCAAAAAAAGGAAAGGTGAAGCTTCTAACGGGATGCCCTTTTGGGTAATTAGTGAAGCTTTTATTGGGACGGAGGGAGTATATATATATACATACATATATATATACATATATATATATATACTCTTTTCGTTTCATCTGAAAAGTCATAAAGTTGGCCTTTCACAAGAATCAAGGATTAAGGAGAGTGTATAGTGAAGTAAGTTTGTGAGCATGAAAAGTAATGTAGGAGAGAGAAAGTGGTGATAGAAAATAGTTAGTAAAAAGTTATTATGTGTTTGACAAGTAAAGCCCACAAATAAAGAAGTATTTTTTTTTTTTTTTTTATTTTGGGAGTAAGATTATTAAAAATAGAAATTTGTGCATTTTTTATTGGAAAGGTGGAAGAGCATATACTAAGGGAGTACTCGAATGTGTTCTCCCCGGAGCATTGTAAAAGTCCATCCGGCTTGAGTAATCATGAATACTAGCTTTTTTAAAATAAAAAATAAAATAAAATAATGAATACCTCAATTTTCTTGGAAAAATATGGTTTTCTTGTAAGAATATCTTTGCGTTTTCACTTGTCTTCCTAATGTAATGACATGGACGACCTTTACAACAATCTCAGGCGCAGATTCAGGATTTTGAAATCGCGTGGGCTTAGTATTTAAAAAATATTGTAAACAATAATATCAGTGAAAAATAACTTTATATATATAAAAAAGCTATATATAGTCGATGACTTAGATAAATTTCTTTTTCAAAATTCTGAGGTGGGCTAGGTCTAGATCCG
This sequence comes from Adenophora triphylla var. japonica, assembly GCA_022495995.1. NCBI lineage: Eukaryota > Viridiplantae > Streptophyta > Magnoliopsida > Asterales > Campanulaceae > Adenophora > Adenophora triphylla. Next base: position 139,082 of record JAFEMH010003416.1, read on the forward strand.
TCCCCTGATCTTTGGGTGAATCATGTCTAGATTGAGTGATTACTAAAATGCAACTCTTGTATAATTATAGAAAAAGGTATACAATCACAAAAAAATTGACTTTCTAATGCCATATTTTTGGACAATTATTAGAACTAGATAATAATTTCAGTACTTCTTCCATCCCAAAAAGAAATTGACCTTTCATATTTAAGGAATATTTTTAAAGTGTTAACTTTTAATAATAAAAATTAAATAAATATTTTTGCTATTCGAATTTTTAGTTTCATAAGTATAAAATAAAACATGAAAAAAAATATGGTAAAAAATTATTTTGAGGCAAGAAAGGTCATTTATTTAAAAATGAAAAAAAATCATTTATTTTAAAAAATAATTATTAATTTGGGAATTAAAAAAGTTATTTATTTTGTATAATTGAGGAGGTGGTCCAACTAAGTTCCCCACCTACGGGGCATCCCCTTAATTTCGGAACCAACCTATAAATCTTTCCAAGATCTTGCGTAGGACCTTTTATGATTCAATACCAAATTATCTTTTTGGCTCATATATTATATATTAGCAAAATATATCAAAAACAAATTTCTGGCTATTTTTTAGCTATTATTTTAGAAATTTATTCACCCATTCATATTCTTAAATTATTGCCAACTCTAACAAAAAAATTAAAAGGGGATAAATCATGCTTGGAGTTATAAGGTTGAAATATATGAAAATGTTTAAAATTACGTATTCTCGTATACTACTGGTGAGATTTTTATAAGTAACAATAGTCTTAATAAAAATTCACTCACCGAAGCGTAGGACCAAAATTAGCGGCGAAGCCACATTGAAGGGGGTCATTTGACCTCATTCAATTTTGGAATGCGTTGCTTTTAGCACTATATGGAATGTGTTGCTTTTAGCACTATAATTTTTTTTAGAAAATGACATTTTACTATTTTTTTGAAGCAAACGACAGATTTGAATTCATTCACAACTAAAAAAGAGATGACACTTCACAAAGATTGGAGACTCACCTTGAATGTTAATGTCATATACATCTCTTAATCTACAACGAAGATAAGTCCAATCTAAATCTTGAGAAGGGCGAATTCCACACTGCCTCAATTCGGCATTTAGAAAATTCTCCATCTGATAAGATTTTTCGTTTAGCGCTTGATTTACAGAATCCGGATCGACAAAAAAATGCCCACCATAAATCTCAAAATTCCCAAACCATCCTTGTGCAGAAAGAACGATGATATCTATTTGATTGTGAGAACAAGCGAGAATCGTCGCAAATACTAAATTAAAAAAACAACAAACAAAACAACAAACAAACATAGACTCTCAACGAAGGAGAGAAAATCACGGCTCTCACAAAGGAGAGGAAACAACGGCTCTCACATATAGGAGATAAATTTATTTATTATACTATAAAAACTAAAAGAAAATATCAACAACACAATTTTTTGTAATCTCATGAGATTACAGAAAATTGTGTTGTTGATTATTAAGCCGAGAACAAAGAAAAGGAAGAAGAAGAACCATAATCTTCAAATGGCAGAGAGAGAGAAGTTGGAAACGAGCTGTGTGTGTGCTTTTGGGCCAGAAAATGACATTTTACTATTAAAAATGATGAATTTATACATTTTGATCCCCTTATTTTTGAGAAAAATTTGCACTATATTATTCTTTTGACCCCCTTGCATAGTAAATTTGTATACATCAATTATATTAATTATCACAATAGCAATTTCGACCCTTTTTACCAAAATTTTTAGATTCGCCACTGATCAAACTATAACTATGTAAGCTATACAAAAGATATATATACATAGAAAATAAATAAACTAAAACAAGAATTCAAATTAAGAAACGTAAATTGAATGACATAATTTGAATTCAAATCTTGTTCATAAATGCAAGACTTACATTTATTATATCCCGGATTTCTAGATTTTTCTTTTAAATAATTCTACTGCCTAGTTTTACCTAAAATTTATTAATCGTTGAATTTGGTTAGATTATTATAGTTTGATTCAAATCTTACGAATGGATTATTTGTGTAGTACACATACATAATGGTACTATTTTTATTTATTTTTAAACACAAGTGATACAATAAAACAAAATATAATATTCAATCCGTCCTAAAATAATTGTTAATATGAATATACCTAAAATAAAGATCATTTTTTAAATACAAAATATCATAATAAATTTTTATCATTATACAAAGTTAACACGTCAAATGTGATATTTATTACTCCCTCCGTCCCAGACCAAGGGTTCATCTTTCCCTTTTGATCCGTCCCAGACCAAGAGTTCATTTTCATAAATGACAAGTTTTTGAATATATTTATACCCTTATCAACTCCATATATTTACAAAAAAAACCATTCATTATACCTTTATACATTCTCTATCCTATTCCCTACCACACATTTAACTACTATTCCTCCCACTCATTCTCTCTCCTATTAAATATTTTTAACTTTTATACATTCTCTCTCCTATTCCCTACCACATATTTAACTTTTACATTCTCTCTCCTATTCTCTACCACACATTTAACTACTATTTCCTATCCCACATTTAATTTTTATTCATTTTTTTAAAAAATTCTTAAGAAGCGTGAAATCCACCCCATATACCCATGGTCTAGGACGGAGGGAGTATATAATATATGAAATATAAATTTGCATGCTTTCTCAAATTCGACCAACTATGTAATCTATCCAAATATTTAACTTCTGGAATGAGACAATTAGACAATCTTTATTATAATTGTCCTAAAGGCTAAAAATGATGATTTATTAAGAAAATAAAATTATAATTACATGTAAAAATAATTTCCAATAACTAAATAAATAATTATAATGAAGATTGTAAGAGTATATTCATATACTTGTATTCAGATTTTTCTCGAATTTTTTAATTTTTCTCAAACATAAAAGTGGATAATTAATTGACATTTTCTTATCCATTTCTTGTGGGCCATAAACAAACAGTGTCGGATCTACACCAAAGGCTCGTTTGATAGCAAGATAAGAATAATCATAATTATTCATCCTCATATTAATAATCCCCGTATTAATAACACCACCCTTTTTCAAGGGATAAATAATAAGGGGATAAGTCCCTTATCGGCCACACCCTTCTAATTAATCAAAAAGTTTAAATCGTACCAAATAACCCTATTCGGTATTATTTATCATATTCAGTCTTTTATCGGGTTACCAAACGGCCCTCAAATGTTTTGGTGTTGTCTGTTTTTTACTAAAAAAAAAATTGGCGCGAAACTAAAATTCAAAAAGTTTACATACATAAGAGATAATAGGTTTCACTAGGCACCACTTTACATACATAATTATAATAGGCTTCACTAGGCGCGAAACATTTGATGTTGCCTGTTCTTTAAAACAGGTCAAAACGACGTCATTTTGTATTTTTTTATTTTTTTATGTTGCCTGAACAACACCACTACAGTAAATTCGCCGCTCGCCATAAACATAAACCATTTCCTTACTTTAAAATTCTAAAAAATATGAATTCAAATTCGAAAAAGCTCTCATTATTTAATCATCGCCGCGTTAATGATGGCAGATGAGTCGCCGAAACTCACTTAAATTACATCACTTAATATACTCTACTCCCTCCGTCCCGTTCGAAAGGGCACAAATTTTCTTTTTGGACGTTCCATTTAAAAGGGCACAATCCCAAAAAGAAAAGTTTTTATTATTTTTTTACTCTTCCTACCCCACTCATTCTCTCTCCTACTTTACTTTTACACTCACAACATTCTCTCTCCTAACTATTCCTCCCACTCATTCTCTCTCCTATTTAATTTTTCATACTCACAATATTTAACATTTTTCTCTTTCTTACATCACTTTTCTTATTCATTTCTTAATTTCCGTGCTAGGAGGTAAAATTGCCCTTTCGAACGGGACAGAGGGAGTATTAAATAAACTCAATAAATAAATTAAATAAAAATAATTTGTATTATGGCAGTCCCCCAGTTGTCTCCAATTTCTCCAAAAATCCCTCGTGCGCTCATCCTCTTCTTCTGCCCCACTCTCTCTCTCTCTCTCTCTCTCTCTCTCTATCTCTCTCTCTCTCACACACACACACACACACACACAGTAACAGAAGCTTCACTGTCACACACACACACACACACACACACACACACACTATAATTTGAGAGAATTGAGATCTTGATAAGTAGTTCTTTCGCCATTGCTTTGCTTTGTAAGGAATCTATCTTGCCTCGGATCTAGGGCTTCTTATTTTCCTAATTCTACTCAATTTAGGTAAACAATTTCATTTCTTTCACCTTTTTATTGCTGGAATTTAAGGCTTTTCAATTTTGATTGGCAGTCTCTGATTAGCCCTGAATTGTACGCAATTGTATGTGAAGGATATTATATTATGATTCCTTGCTTTGTTCATAAGAAGTTGTTTGTCTATTCATTTTATTTGCGTATTGTTAAATTTTGAACATTAATTGTTGTCTATTGTTAAATTTGCGTGTTTTGGGCTCAATTGGCACAAGCAGTTATTTTTCCATATGTGAAGGTGAGCTTAATTGCCACCATTCATCACTGTTTGTGTGTGCATGAGAGAATAATTTTCAGCAGTTTTCGTTTTGTGGGTGAAAGTGAGCTTAATTTTCACCATTAATCGCATTTTGTTTGTGTGTGGTCAATTGTTGACTGATTCTGTTCTATAATTGTGACTGCTTGTCATTATTTTTGTTTCGGAGCTCAATTATCACGTATTTCCATTGTGGGCTTGTGTGTTAGAGACACATGTGAGGTTAATTATTAACTAATCCCCTTATATCCCCTTGTATAATGCATTTCAGGAATTTATGATCGTAATCCTCACCAGTTCCCTTGTGTGTTCGTGTGTGTGTGTGAGGCATATGAATCTCATTTTTGAATGATTTTGTTTTATGATGTATTTCAGGGTTTTGTTCTTCTCTTCGACTTGTGTGTAGATGATTTGCTTGTTTGGTTAGAGGGTATTGACAGTGGGTTGTCAAAATAGTGTTTTCTTAGTTGTTGGTGAACCACAAGAATTGAGCTTGAAAGCTTCTGCTGGTCAAGCTAAATGCTTGTAACCGAAAATTAGCAGTGAGTATTTCTTGTGTTGGGTGGGTAATTTTTTTGATGAACTGAAGGACACGGAGTGGGAAAAGATATTGGAGTTGAGTTTTAAATGGATCGCGTTCTTGTGAAAGAAAAAGAATTTGCAGTTGATCTCGAGAGTGGTTTAGTTACTAGTGATGAAGTGGGGTCCTCCGACTCTGTTGTCCGCGAAAAACCGGCAAAAACGTTTTTCATAAAGTTATTTCGTGGGGTTATGAGTGTTGATCCGTCGCTAAAGGGTGAAAATTTGGTTAAACTAAGTGTCAGTGCGCCAAACAACAAAGAAGTTTCTCCAGAGAATCGGAAGGTATTGGTTGAGGAAATTGTGGAGCGAGAAAAGCATGGAGATCTTTCAGAGAAGAAGCCAGGGAAAGAGAATCGTAAATGCACAAGTGCTAAAAAACCCCCCAAACCTCCCCGTCCGCCTCGAGGTTTATCTCTTGATGCTGCGGACCAGAAGCTCATCCAAGAAATTGCTCAACTTGCCATGATCAAACGAGCCAGGATCGAGCGTATGAAAGCAATGAAGAAAATGAAAGCTGCTAAAGCATCATCATCTAGTGGAAGCTTACTTGCCATGCTTTTCACGGTTCTATTCTGTATTGTGATATTTTTTCAAGGTATATTTCTTTCTTGATTATTAGTCTACTGTTTCATCCATTGGCTGCTTACGATTTACCTCATGTTTGTCTCAGTTTGACCAAATAGTTCTATTCTTCTTGCTTCAGCTTTGGTGGAATATACTTATCATTTGTCAGGTCGAATAACATCTTAAAATATTAGGTTAGGAGTAGGAAAATGCATACATTTAGTTTCAAAAATTTCTCTAGTACTAACAGTTCGCCCTTAGCTTTATTTAGTGACATGCTCTTTTTTTGGGATTTTCTTTTCTCAATGCTTCTTTTTTTTTTTTATTCTGGAGGCATGGTGTTGGTTCTTTCTTCTCATATGCTTGATCCTTCACATTAATGCCGGATTATACGGTATATTGTAAATAAAATTAATGATCTTATCATCGTGTAGAAAATATGGTGCTTTTCCTTGTAATTTTCCTTTTATGCCCACTAGTCAACGTGTTTTGGCCTGTATTTGGTTCTACCCTCCATGAAAATAAGCTTTTTACATTGATTGGGAATCGTTTATTGGCTATTGGCACGAAATTTATGAGATCCGTCTAGCACTTGCTACTGCATGATAATTCTGCTGTGAGCAATCTATAATTAATCACTGAACAGTTAGGTGGGATTTCACGTTCTTGGCATATTTTTAATTTTAGATCTTAAATTATATTTTTAATTTTAGATCTTAAATTATATCTTGCCTGTGTGGGCCACGGGACCCGTTTGATAAGCATTAGTTAATATTGTGGTGTTACATTTGCAGGAATGTCCTCTGGTGGCACAGCTATTAACCTTGAGAGTTCTCCAGATATGGGAAGAGCAACAGCAAACAGTTTTGTAGCTGTTCAGGACCAGTTGACTCCATCTTCCTCCGTCACCGTTTCATCTGCTTCTGGATCACCAAAGTATGTAGCCTCTCCCAGGATTTTGAGTTTTGTATATAACTACTTGTGATAGTCGAGTAGATATAACAATTACTACTTCCGTCCCATAATAAATGTCGCATTTGACTTGTCAACAAATATAAGGAATGCGCTTTTCTTGCTTGTGCATTGCTTGCACACTTGTAAGATTGGACTAAGTTTCTTTCCCACTTTAGAAAAGCGACATTTATTTTAGGATGAACCAAAAAGAACGTGCAATGGGACGGAAGGAGTAATATTTTTTCTTTGGTATTTTGCAGTCGAGTGGAACAAATTTTGAGCTATGATCTTTCCAGCAAGGTGAGGAGAGCAGCGGGATGAAATGGTATTGCAAAAGCAAAGTTCATGTCCTAATCAATAATGAAGAGAAAATAATAATTTCTAGGCTGTTCTTCTGTAAGTTTTCGGTTACCGTGCTTGCTGTTTTTTCACACCGTTGGATCACTTGAAATGCCAAAGCCTGGAACATACTCTATTGCCCGTTGGATCACTCGAGATGCCAAAGCTTGCAACGCCGGCATACCCCATGTACAGTAATAAGATATAAACATATCCTAGAGCATAATAGTAGAAGTAGTTATCGAGTGTAACAGTGACATCATGTCATCGTTACAACAATCCAATAAAAAAGGGTACAAACCAGCAACTTTGCTGATGTGGAGAACAACATTTCTTCACATCAACAACGTTACTATTTTGCAACCTTTTTTATTAGTTTCTTTTAGTTTTTTTTTTTTTAATTAGGTCACTTTGGATTGTTAGGTTGCAGTGTTAGCAACTGATCTACCTTATGTGTGCGGGGATCTCGTTGACCAAGTCAAGTTTCAAGAGGAGAGTTTCGAATATGTTTCGGCTGTTAGATTTGCCAGACATGTAAAGATAATGCATTAGAAGTGTGATATTTATTGGGGTTTCTTTCCTCTTGAAGCCTTGTTTATTAGGGATTTTATAGATCTTTTGAATAATTTGAGACTTATTTGTTTGCATTATGGTACTTGTTTTGTTACATTATGTTCAAGTTGAGTGTGTGATCCACAAGACATGGGATGTGTGCATAATTGAGCTGAATCTGCTGCGCCCACACACACACACACACACACACACACACACTGATCCATGAGATGTGCTGTGCGCATGATTGAGCTGAAAAAACACACACACACACACTGTGATCCATATGGAATGTGCTGTGAGTGGGGGTGTAAGTGGTTTGGTTCATACCGCGGTTTGAAATCGAACCAAATCAAACTATGCGGTTTAATTCGATTTTCAAGCAATAGTGGTTTTGTTCTGTTTCAAAAATTGTTAAACCGTGTGGTTCGGTTTGGTCTGCGGTTTGGACCCCCAAACCATGGTTCGAGACCGCGAGACCGAACCACCAAACCGTTCGATATTAATCGTAGATATACATATCTTTCATTTTTACCTTACATTTAAATTTGAAAACTCCTAATTCTATTCATTAGTTTAGCCCATAACCCTTTTTTCTTTTGGTTAATCTTCTTGTAATAATGTTAATTCACTATTTAGCACATACCATTACAAGTAATCAAATGACATGTTTTTATCATAAACATTGAAGCACAATTTCAAGTTGTGTTTAAATACTAAATCTCTTATCTATGTTATGTCTGGAAAATTTAAACAAACATGAAAATGAATTGTGTAGTCTGAAACCATATTCTAATTAATGGTTTAAGCAATGTTCTATATCATGGTTTAAACCGTGGTTTAAATTGTGATTTAACCACGTGGTTCTAACCATAAAATCAAACCGCAGTTCGAACCAAACCATGGCATTTTGGTTCGGTTTGGTTTTAATTTTTTCATGGTTCGGTTTGAAATATTTCCAAACCGATGACTAGTGGTTCGATCCGTAAATTGGCCCAAACCTAACCATTTACACCCCTATTTTTAATTGTTTAACCAAAATACGTTTATCCCCCCAAAGTATCCAGGCAATCCCACTTTGCATCCCAAACCAAATTTTGTCTCAGTGTAACACTTTAATTTGCCTTTAGTCCCACTTTGACCCATGATCCCCTAACGACGTTAGAAATTTAACGAGAAATTGTCATGTGCATGTTATGTGAGAGGTATTTTGGTCATTCTCTTTTAAACTTTTAATTAACCTTTAATTTGTCATTCTCTTTAATATGCCAAAATTTTACAAAAAATGCGTTTTTCCTGATGCTTAGAAAAACGTGTTTTGTTTCCCCCACTAGTGCCAGTGTTAGTGTAACAAAGTGTAAGTGTAAAAAAGTGTCAGTGCATGTATATTACGTGTCAGTGTAAAAAGTGTCAGTGTCAGTGTAAAAAAGTGCCAGTGCATACTCCCTCCGTCCCACCCAACTGTGAACCATTGACCAAGGCACGCCGATTAATAAATATTATTAAGATAATGAAAATGTGGTAGAAAATGAAGAGAGGGAATGAGTGGAGTAAATAGTAGGTTGGTTGAATAAATTGTATGGTGGAGAATGAGTGGAGTTAATGAGTGGGTGGGGTAGGGAGAATATAAAATATTAAAGGACATACCATTTATGATAGTTCACACTGAGCTGGGACGGACCAAAAGGGAAATAAGTGTACACTGGGCTGGGACGGAGGGAGTATATATTAAGTGCTAGTGTAAAAAATTGTGTAACAAAGTGTCAGTGTAAAAAAATGTCAGTGTTAGTGTTATTAAGTGCCAGTGTAAAAATGATTTTTCCTAATCTTAGAAAAAAATGCATTTTTTTTCTAAGACCAACTTCTTTAATATTAGATTTTCTTATTTATATAAAATAATAAAAATTATAAGTTATTATATAAATGATAACTTATTAAAAAAAATGTACACTAACAACATAAAAATATAAATACAGTATATTTTTAAGGATAAAATTATAATTACTCAAAAACAGAATGAAATTATAATAAAAATAACAAAACGAACCCCAAAAAAAAAAAAAAAAAGTCCAGGTCCAAATTCGTCCCCCACCTCTATTTCAAACCAACATTTCATCCTTTTCTTCTTCTTCCCATCCGCCTTCAATCTCACTGTTATGCTCTGTTTACAGTCATGGATGTAGATCTAATCATGGGTTATCTCTTTTGGAGAAAGCGTTAACAAGTTCATCAAATTGCTCTCTCAATCTCAATACCAACCGCAACAAAATCAGGGTCAATTTTCATCTTTCTCGAATTCCTCTTCAATGGCGGACATGGAGATGGACTGCAATGCTATTGCTGATGTCACTGTTAGCAAGTTTAAGTGGTCTATCTCTTTATTTATAAACCCGGGAGAGAAATGACGGGTCATTCCCGTTTTTGGAAAGCCCCTGTTTTGAATCATCAGCAAGTGAAAATCGCTGCCGGCTATCAGCAAAGAGAATTTGGGGGACACTCTTGTGTATTGTCCAACGGCAGTTAAACATATTTAATAAGGATAGTTCAGGGTCTGATGTGTAAATAAAGTGTAAAGGTAGGGCTTCAATGTAAATATGTTAGTTAGTCTGTTAGTTTGTTAGAATGTCAGTTACAACAACTCTGTATATAGATTGATAGAACTGAGATGTAATGTTCAAGTGAGTGGAATACATTTTCTCAGAGGAATTACTCTTCATGTTCATGATTACATTTGTAACATGGTATCAAAGCGATCGATCTGATGATCTGATAAACTAATTTTGCTTCCGCTGTTCATCCGAGCTCAATTCAGGTGAAATTTCTCTTGTTTGTTGATCTGCGATTACTCTTCGATCTTCAATCACATGCTCGTGTAATTTCTTCATTCTTCTACTCGATTTGTTGCTTCTTTGATCTTCCTCTTCTCTGAGATTATATTGATCATGCGATTGTTCATTCTTTGATTCTTCTCTGCGATTGTTCTTTTTCTGCTTGCTGATGGTTGTATTTCCTCAATTGATTTCCTCAATTGATCTGTTCTTCCTCGATTGATCTCTCTTCTCAAATTGTGTTGAACATTCAATTGGTTTGAAGCTAAAATGGCTGATAACAACTCTGATTCAAGTGATTCTGATGTAGATCTATATGAACTTAATGAAACTCTTGTTCAGCTAAGTCCAAATCATCCTCTTTTTCTTCATCAAAATGATCATCCAGGCATGAAATTGATTACTCATGTTCTCACTGAGACAAATTATTCTCAGTGGAGTAGAGCCATGACTCTTTCATTGGAGTCCAAAATCAAACTAGGCATGATCAATGGCCTATCTCCTAAACCTAAACCTACATCCAAATACTTTCCTCTCTGGAACAGGTGCAACAACATGGTTATTTCTTGGATATCTAATGTGCTATCACCAGATATAGCTTCTAGCATTGCTTATTTGCCAACTGCTCAACTTGTTTGGGAGGATCTAAGAACTAGGTTCTCAGTATCAAATGCTCCTAAGATCTTTCAGATTCGTAAAGATCTTGCATCATTTTCACAAGGACACTTATCAATCTCTGCCTATTACACAAAGTTCAGAAGTATGTGGGATGAATACTTTGAACTCACACATTTAACTAAATGTCTTTGTAACTGTACTTGTGGTCATACCAAGGCTCAAGATGATTTTGAGTTGCTGCATAGGTTGACACAGTTTCTGATGGGTCTCAATGATAGTTTCACCTCTACTAGAGGTCAAATCTTGATGATGAAACCAATACCTACAGTTAATGAGGCTCTTAGTATGCTTCTTCAAGAGGAACAACAGAGAGGTCAATCCATGGCAAATTTGAATGTGCAAAACACTGACAATTCTTTATCTACTGCATTGCTCAGCAGAGGTGTTACTTCTTTCAAAAACAATCAATTCAAGCCTAAATCAAGAGGTCAACTATTTTGTGATTACTGCCAGGGAGATACTCATTCAAAGGACAAATGCTTCTTTCTCCATGGATATCCTGATTGGCACTCTTTATATGGGACCAAACCAGATTTGGCTAGGATGCCTAAAAATTACAAAGGTAGACTTGGAAGGGGCACAAGTGGTTCTTATCAAAATACACACAATGTTGCTGCAGTATCTACTGAGCAAACTTCCAACAATTTCCCATCTTCTGACTCTACTTGTGAATCTAAAGCAACTACAACAGCTGGTTCTTCAATTGGCAATCTTACAGGACAGTTGCAACAACTGTTGCAACTTCTCACCATGAATAACTCTACTTCTGGTGATTCTCCATCTGCAGGTATTCACTTATCAAATACATGTATTGCTACTCCTTTATGCTTGAATTCATTTTCCAATGCAAACAACACTTGGATTTTAGACACAGGGGCTACTGATCATATTACTTCTTCTTTTGATCTCCTCAGTAATCCCACTCCAACTACTTCATATATTCATCTACCTAATGGTCAAAAATCTCTCATTACTCACAAAGGCACAATTCACTTGACAGAATACATTACATTGTTCAATGTACTGTTTGTGCCTGATTTTACTTTCAATTTGATCTCTGTGAGCAAACTGTCTTGTGATACTCAGTGTTCCATTTTCTTCACTGCTGGTAACTGTTATCTGCAAGACCAACTATTGAAGAAGTCCAGACTGATTGGTAAAGAACATGAGGGACTATATACCCTGATCTTATCCAGTACAATTCCAAGTAACATTCACAATTCTTTTGTAAATCAAAATTCTTCTGTCTCTTCTTCATCAGTTTCTCTTTGGCATCATAGACTTGGTCATATTCCTGTTCAGAAATTGAGATTGATTCCTTCCATAGTTTGTAATGACAATCATCAGTGTAATGAATTCTTATGTGATATATGTCATTTTTCAAGACAAACTAGGGCTCCTTTTCCTCTCAGTACTTCCAGGAGCATTTCTCCTTTTTCTCTCTTACATTGTGATGAGTGGGGTCCTTATAATCAATTGACTCATGATGGATTCTCTTCTTTTCTAACTATAGTAGATGACTTTTCAAGATCTACTTGGTTATACTTGTTGAAAACTAAAGATCAAGTTCCTCAAATGCTTCTTAACTTCCTCATTCTTGTTAAAACTCAATTCAATGGATCTGTCCAAGTCATTCATTCTGATAATGGAACAGAATTTTTTAGTAAATCTGTTACTTCCATTCTTCAACCTCTTGGCATTTTACAGTCCAGCACTTGCATTGAAACTCCCCAACAAAATGGGAGAGTTGAAAGAAAACATAGATATATCTTGGAAATTGCTAGGTCCCTCAGATTTCAAGCTAACCTTCCTTTCAAATTTTGGGGAGAGTGTGTCATTACAAAGAACCCTATCTAATCAATGTACTTCCAAGCAAACCTTTGTGCTTTTGAACAAAACCCCTTTTGAAGTCCTTATGGGACACAAACCTTCTTATTCTCACCTCAAGGTCTTTGGATGTCTATGTTTTGCTTCTACTTTGTCTCATCATCGAGATAAGTTTTCCCCCAGAGCTACTAAATGTGTATTCCTTGGATATCCCCCTCAAAAGAAAGCCTACAAACTCTATGACTTACAATCTCATAGAATTTTCTACAGTAGAGATGTAAGGTTCTATGAAAATATATTTCCTTTCTCCTCCAATGAGATTTCTCATCCCATCTCTTCTCCCATTTTACCTAATACTGACATTGAGTGGTTGAATGTTGATGATCACTCTGGTCCATCTACTGCTCATATGGATCATTCCACTTCTTCTTCTCTTCCATCTCCTAATTCCATTTCTCCTTCCTCAGTTTCTTCTTCACTTCCCACTTCTTCTTCTGGTCCTATTCCATCTCCTGTTTCTCACAGACCAATCAGAAAGAAGAGTGTACCTGTGAAATATCAAGACTATGGTGGTCTTCCTGGTTCCTTCACCAATCACTCTGCTTCTCTCACCACAAGGCATACTTCTCCATATCCTTTACATAATTACATTTCTTATGCTCATGTTTCTCCACAATACACTGCCTTTTGTTTAAACATTTCCTCCTCTCCAAAAGAACCATCCATATATAATCAAGCCATTAAAAATCCTGAGTGGTGTGTTGCTATGAAAAATGAACTTGATGCTTTAGAAAGTAATAATACATGGGTTTTACAAGTTCTACCTAGTGGGAAACACACTGTAGGTTGCAAATGGATTTACAAGTTAAAATATAACTCTGATGGCTCCTTGGACAAGTACAAAGCCAGATTGGTGGCAAAGGGGTTCACTCAAGTTGAAGGCCAAGATTTCTTTGAAACATTTGCCCCCGTAGCTAAAATGACAACAGTCAGAACACTGTTGGCTTTGGCAGTTTCTAAGAAATGGTCTCTTTTTCAAATGGATGTTTCTAATGCATTTTTGCATGGTGATCTTCATGAAGAGGTGTATATGGATGTTCCCCAAGGCCTTATTCTTCCCTCTCATCTTCAGCAGTCAAATACCTCTCCCATAGTCTGCAGGCTGTTGAAATCCTTATATGGGTTAAAACAAGCTCCCAGACAATGGTTTCATAAGTTTTCAGAGGCACTTGTGGAGTTTGGATTCAAGTCTACTCATGCTGATCATTCACTGTTTCTGCTCAAGACTCCTACTCAACTGACTGCTGTGTTAGTGTATGTAGATGATTTAATAATCACTGGTAATGATCCTAGTGTCATAACTGCTGTTAAAAATCATCTGCATTCCAAGTTCAAAATCAAGGATCTTGGCTTACTTAACTACTTTCTGGGCATAGAGATTGGGAGGTCAGACAAAGGGCTCTACTTGCATCAAAGAAAATATATCCTGGATATCTTGAAGGACACCAAACTTGAGTCTTGTAAACCTGTCAAAATTCCTATGGATGTTCATCATAGCCTGGCTGCTGATCAAGGTTTGGTATTGACAGATCCTAGTCCTTATAGAAGATTGGTTGGGAGATTGATATATATCACAATTACAAGACCTGAATTGTCTTATACAGTGCATATTTTAAGCCAATTTCTTTCTTCTCCTAGGGAACCTCATATGTGTCTTTGCACTTAAACTTGTGAAGTACCTTAAGGGTAACCCCGGTCAAGGCCTGTTCTATGGTCCTTCCTCTCCGACACTGTGGCCTATAGTGACTCAGATTGGGCTGCTTGTCCTACCACTAGAAAATCTGTTTCAGGCTTTTGTGTATTCTTGGGTGATTCATTGATTTCATGGAAGTGTAAAAAGCAATCTATTGTATCCAGGTCCTCTGCTGAAGCTGAATATAGGGCACTTGCTAATGTGTGTTGTGAAGTCACTTGGCTTCGTCACCTTTCAATGACTTTGGGATCTCTAATCTTACCCCTGTTACACTACATTGTGACAATAAAGCTGCTCTTCATCTTGCTGCCAACCCAGTTTTCCATGAAAGATCCAAACACATTGAGATTGATTGCCATCTTGTTAGAGAGAAGCTTAAGCAAGGCATCATTTTCACTCATCATATTTCCACCAATGACCAACCAGCAGATTTATTTACAAAATCTCTCTCTTCTGACAGAATGTATCATTTATTATCCAAGATGAATGTGTTTGATTTATTTCACACGTCCATCTTGAGGAGGGGTAATAAGGATAGTTCAGGGTCTGATGTGTAAATAAAGTGTAAAGGTAGGGCTTCAATGTAAATATGTTAGTTAGTCTGTTAGTTTGTTAGAATGTCAGTTACAACAACTCTGTATATAGATTGATAGAACTGAGATGTAATGTTCAAGTGAGTGGAATACATTTTCTCAGAGGAATTACTCTTCATGTTCATGATTACATTTGTAACAATATTTCGTATGTGCAGCGGGTTATTGCTGACGACAAACTGACGGCGTTTTCGAAGATGGATTCTATAACCATGACAATTAGCTTTTCGTACTCGCCGGCAGTTTCGAGGGACGGATTTGTGTAGGTGTGATGGTTGGATTTGGGTGGTGGTGAAGGTGCTGTATTGGCCGGATTTTGGAAAAGATGGTGGTGGTGATTATTGACCAGTGGGGTTGGGTGGAGAAAGCAATTGCCACCATAATAACAAATTGACAATTTTGTCCTTCTCTTTTTTTTCAAAGAAAATGATTAAAAAACTTCTCATGTGACATGCACATGACCATTTCTTGTTAAATTTTTAACGTCGTTAGGAGTCATGGGTCAAAGTGGGACTAAAGGCAAATTAGAGTTCTATTGTGGGACAAAATTCGATCTGGGGTGTAAAGAAGGATTGCCTATATACTTTGGGGGGATAAATGTATTTTGACCTTGTTTAACTTTAATTTGTATTGATTTCCTATTTTACCCTTTAAAGTTATGCCACACGCATGTCTCATAACCTCTTAACTTGAAAAAATGAATGTCGTTAATCCGAGGTACTTTTCAAAAGAAAGCAGATGAGGTACTATGATTAATGATCATTCAAAATTTTGTTATATACTGTACTCCGTGTACTTTTTTTTCAAATCCATAATTTGTTATAGTTTTAGAATTATCAGTCCAGTTTCTTTTAATGTATCAAATTATCAATCAATTATTATCATTTGATATTTAATTTTTTTATGTGAAAAAAAAAGTCTTTCTCTTCAAACCAAACCGCCCCACCACCACAGTCAAATCCGACCCTACCACTAGTGCATCCGCCGCCATCACCATAACCACAACATCAACCACCCAAAAATCCAACGAGTACCCTGTTTTGGTCAAATTTCAACAATTATATTTTTATGATGGAAAAAGTGACTAAAGTGATATGAATCTAGGTACAATGACTATCAAGTTGAATAGAAATGGACACAAGACGTTTGTTGACTAGGGAAAGCCCTTGAACAACTTGTTCTCCGGCATAAAACCCCGGGAGGATATGGCTCCTGCCTTGACCGAAAGTTTACTAAGAATTTTCTTGAGATTACAATGCTAAGAGCGTATGAAAAAGGGAGCTTAAGCTAGTGAGGAACGTGTGTGAAAATACAGTGTGTGTTCCCCCTTTTATACCTCAAAAATAAAACTAATTAACAAAAAGAGGATTATGGGCCTATAAACTCGGAATTAGGGTTGATCCTTGGAGATATATCCGCATTTGATCGTTGATGAAGAGATAGTGATTTGTTTGCTGAAGAAACGTGGTTGAACCGGGTCTTTGGCACGTTCCCTATAAAATAGGAAAACGTTATGCGTCCCAACCTCGCAAGGCCAAGTTGTAAATAGAGCAACTCAAGTTGTTAGTACCAAGTTGTTAAGTGTAAGTTGTAAACATGTTGATCGAAAATGTAGGGCCCAACAATTGCCCCCAAACTTTTTGAATTTAAAAAGAAGAATAGAAAGAGACAAAAAGAATTCAAAAGGTTTGCCAAAACTAGAAAGAAAAAGGATGACGGTTTTAAAAGGATGCGACGGGATCGGTTAAGTGGTTTTTCCCAAGGCAAAAGGTGTATTTGTTTTAAAAGGTCTCAACCACTTTCAACCTCCATAAATAAGAAGATTCCTGTTCCAACTCTCCTTTTCAAAAACGTAGCTTTCAAAAAGATTACGGGAAGAAGAAGGAGAACCAGGGAAGACGGTTTGGAGAGGAGAATCAAGTAGAAATTGCCGGTGAGTTTCTTGTTTCCTTTTCGGCCCATCTTTGAATCTTTGTTTTAAGCTTGAAAAATGGGGAAGAGAAAGGTGGTAACTTTAATCGAGAGTGGAGAGGGTTTGCCCGTGGGTTTTCTCACCCAAAACATGTTCAAGAACCCCGAAAAAGAAAAGTGTACCATCCCCGCCGCCAATTTAGAAATTATCAAGAGGAATCATGCCATGGCTTTCGAAACCGAACTTTTACCCACCCTAATCTAACTCCAGAGTGTTTTTCCCCCGAATGGGTATGTTTCCCTGAATATCCGTTCACTATTGGTCTGAAATTCCCGTTTCCAATTTTAATCACCCAGTTCTTTGTATCTACCAAGCTTAACTATGCCCAACTCATGCCTCAAGGTTGGAGAAGCCTTCAAACCCTAGTAAGGCTAAATGCGTAAACGAGTTAGCAATTGGTCTAGAGGAATTTGCTTTTACGAATGAGTTTAGGAGCTTTGGTTTAGGGAGATATGGTTTTAGGGTTAGGGTTGGTAGGACGCCTTTCTTAATCGACAATGTTGATCCCGCCGATAGAGGGTGGAAGAACAAATTCTTTTTTGCAAAGAAGAGCACCCTGGTGAAGGATGTGGGTGCCAACTTCAAATGGAGGTCCCAAGGTAGTAGGCAATTTTTCTTACTCTAATGATGATTTTCAAAGAATGTACTAACTATTTCTCCAAATTTTTCTTTGGCCTAGTTGCGAAATTGGATGTGCTTTTTCCCTTTAAAGACAACACAGGAAAGAGTGAGAGATCTATAACTTGGAACCCTTAGTGAGAACTTTTAAGGCACTACCAGCTCAATTTGTTGCATTCTAACAAGGAAGTTGGTCCCGAAGAAGCCCGAGAGGCAAACCTTGAAGAAACCTTTTCCGAGCCTATCCCAATGTCTACAGTTAATCAAATACTTTAAATCTTTGCCTATCTCCAAGTTGTTCTAACCCCTTTAACTGCTCTAGCTCTTCATCCTATTTTGCACCACTCGCTCCAAGGAAACTGTTATCGCCGCCGACCTTTCTTGCCGCAGCCTGTGAGCAAAAAGCTTGGCAAAGAAGGATGGTAAACCCCCTACCCCTGTGTCTATTGTGGCTAGCTCATGTGGCCGCATCCAAGAAGAAGGGGGATGCAAAGAAAAGAAAGCCGGTGGAAGCCGAGGCCACGGATGCAAACAAAGTGATATGGACATGGAGAAGTTAGGAGAAAAATTTAGGGTCATTGTTGAGAAGGTAAAGATGAAGGAATCTTTGAATTTTATCAAAGAGCTTGATAAAGTATTAACATCTTTTTTGGTGCAGGAACTCATGACTCCCGATTGTGGCCTACATTGATGCATTGAAGATCAAAGCGGCGAGGCTTGGTCACGAAGCCGCAGAATCAAAAAGGAGGCTACCAAAAGTGCCAAGGAAGTGGAGAAGTTGAAGAGGGAGGCAAACAAGCATCTTTGTTGAGGTGGAAGGTTTGAGGAAGGATTTTGAACGCTTGGGAGAAGAAGTGGAAGCCATTCGTGCCGAGAATAAGGCTCATATGAAAGAACTTGAAGTTGCGAGAGGGGAACTTCAAATTTAATGCCACCAAGACTTTGTTGGAGACCCGCATTCAAATGATTGAAGAATATGAAAACGGACGAGGCCATAGCTTGGAACTTGGAAGATGAGAGAAAAGTTTTGGAGGACCATATTGGTGAGCCAGCGGATGCAGAAGAAGTGAATTCCGCGGCCCTAGAAGCTCTAGTTGATGATGCTAACAAGGATCTAAGCACCATAGTGGCTACTCCAAATGATCAAGTGGAAGATGCAACACCGGCGGCAGCAGGCCAAAAAGTTTGAAAAACATTTTAAAGTTTTTGGATATTTTGGATGAAAACAATTTTTTGCTTTATTTGTGTACCTCTATTGGTACAACAAATGGGGGGAGTGTCCCTGAAAACAAGGTTTTTTAGTTTGTAATGGCTCATAAGAGCCGAGACAATTTATTTGGGGGTACTAGGTTGGTCTAGTACTCCAAGCTTTTTTTAGGTTTTTAGGGACTTGTTGGCTTATCCAACTTGTCCTTTGGTTGCGAAAATCTTTTGAAAAATGGTTTTTTAGCAAGGTAACTTATGTCTCTGAGAGATGCTTTGTTTGTTCTTTAGATAACATGTAAATGTTATAAACCGTAGGTAACATGAAAATGTTACAACCAATAGTCCACAACTTGAATAAGTGTGAAAACGTGCGCCCAGGCGAAGGTGTCAAAACCTTAATTCGTAAGAAAAGATGAATACTCCCTCCGTCCCATCCGAATTTGGACAAATTTCCTTTTTGGGCGTCCCATCCGAATTTGGACGGCCCAAAATGGAAACCTTAAATCACTATTCTCTCCACTCATTCTCTCTCCTACATTATTTTAATACTCACAACACCATTATAATTTACTATTCCCTCCACTCATTCTCTCTCCTATTTTTAAATTACACTCACAACATTTACCTTTTCCTTAATCTCCGTGTAAAGTAACTTTGTCCAAATTCGGGTGGGACGGAGGGAGTATCTTTTAACCATAAGTACCTTTGATTAGAGGTAAATCGTTTGAAGAGATAGAACAAGTATCAGCCGTCCTGGCGTGTCAACAAGTCCTATCCCTCTCCAGCTAGAATTCCAACATGTATCAGCCGTACTGGCGTGTCAACATGTTGAAATTTTCTTCCTCAGGTTCAAACATATATCAACCGTACTGGCGTGTCAACATGCTTGACCTTTTCCAGCTTAGGTCTCAACAAGTATCAGCCGTACTGGCGTGTCAACATGTTGAGCCTACTCCGTTTGCTCAAGTTGCACCTCGCAAAACAAATTTATGTTAGGGCTGGGCGTTAGCATAGCTAACGCCCCTCCGACGCTCAAGTCAGTAATGTTTTAATAAGAGTAGAAAAAATTGAAATGCGTAATTGAACTTGACATAAATTTAAACCGTACCTGAAGAGTCTAGTTATAAATAACTGGACTTACGTGAAATAAAGTTTCAAGTGGATAGCGTTCCAACTTCTAGGGATTCTGTCTCCACTCGGGGTTGACAACCAAGATGCACCTTTGCCGGCTTCAAAGCATCGATGAGATATGGGCCTTCCCACTGGGAGCCGGCTTACCCGCATTCAATTCTCTTGTATTTTAAAATACTTTTCTCAAAACTAAATCACCAACCCGGAACCTTCTAACTCGACATTCTTGTTGTAAGACCTAGAAATTCGCCGCCGATAAGCCGCCATCCTTATCTTGGCTAAATCCCCGATCTCATCAATTGTATCTAAATCTTGAGTTAGCAAGAGGTTATTTTCATCTTGAGTCAATAAGCCATACCTTGTGGGGATTTGTTGCTTCAACCGGAATCACAGCTTCAACTCCGAATACTAAAGAATAGGGAGTCCTACCCGTGGCTCCTTTAGAAGTAGTTCTATCTGCCCATAGCACAAGTGGTAATTCTTCAACCCATTTTCCCTTCTTCTGGTCTAGACGCTTCTTCAAGTTGTTGATGATCAACTTGTTGCTTGATTCAGCTTGGCCGTTGGCTTGAGGGTGGACAGTGTGGACATGATTAACTTGATGCCCCAGAAAGCACAAAAATCCCCGGTCTTTTTACTTATGAATCCGTGACCCGTTGTCACATACAATCTCTGATGGTACACCAAACCTGCTAATGATATTTTTCTTTAAAAATGAAATTACCTCTTTATCCCTTACTTGTACACAAGCTTCTGCCTCGATCCATTTCGAGAAATAATCGGTTAGAGCCAACATGAATACTTTGCCTCCTGGAGCTTTGGGCAACTTGCCTACAATATCCATGCCCCACTGCATGAAAGGCCAAGATGAGACTATAGGATGTAGAGGTTCGGCAGGTTGATGCAAGATGTTGCTATGTCTTTGGTAGGCGTCACACTTCTGTACGTAGCTCATGGCATCTCGACGCATGGTTGGCCAATAGTATCCCGTCTTGAGGGCCTTGGATGCTAGTGCCTTTCCTCCGGAATGGTTCCCACATATTCCTTCATGGATTTCTTTAAGCACCACTTCAACTTGATCGTTATCGACACATCTCAAGTAGTGTCCTGCAAAAGACTTCTTAAACAGCACATTATCTATCAAAACGAAAGTCGAAATACGAATCTTAAAAGATCTAACATTCTTAACATCGGGTGGAATAGTTCCAAGTTGAAGAAACTCAATTACAGGTTGGGTCCAAGAAGGTTTAACATCTTGTGTCCCAGTAGATGGTGTAACCACTTGAATTTCCTCAACTTGGTCTATTGCCGGGTACTTAACATAAATAATGGGTATACTGGAATGCGACATTGATTTGCAAGTTGAACCCAAGGCGTCTGCTTCTGAATTTTCTTCTCTGGGGACCTGTTCCAAAGAGAATGATAGAAATTTTGAAGCTAAGGCTTTAACATGTTGGAGGTACAGAGTCATCTTGGAATGCTTCACCATATAACTGCCATTAAAATGGTTAGCTAGCAGTTGAGAGTCAACAAATACATTTAAATGTGTAATATTCAAGCTTAGAGCTGTAGTTAAACCCATGATTAGGGCTTCATACTCAGCTTCGTTATTCGTTACCTTTGAATTCACAAGATACGGCTTTGGGGTATGATATCACCTTGAGGGGACTTGTAGGACTATTCCCAACCCAATCCCTTTGGAATTTGAAGCTCCATCGGTATACAATGTCCAAAATCTAGGAACAGTTTTACCTTCAAGTTGTTGCACTTCCAGCTCTACCTCGGCCGCAAACTTGGACCGAAGTCGGGCCTACGAAATCGGCTAGTGGCCTCGCGATTTGATGGTCGTTCTTGGCTCATACGAAATGTCATACGTGCTTTCAACTTGACCGACCACTTGGCCAACCTCCGCCCGACATCTCCGGCGTTCTCAACACATTTCTTATAGGATAATTAGTTCTAACAGCTTATGGAATGTGTTTCAAAAATAATGACGTAATTTGGCAGCGCAGCAGTAGTTAAGGCTAATATCAATTTTTCAAGATGAGAATACCTTGTTTCAAAGATCTAACAAAGATTTACTTACGTAGTAAACGGGATGTTGCTCACTTTGGATTTCCTTTACCAATACCGCACTAACAAAGCATTTTCGCATACAAACTAAATATAAATAAAGATGCTCACCATGTTCGGGTTTAGCAAGTAGTGGTGACGTCATCAAATATTCTTTAAGTTGTTTAAAAGCTGCCTCATGTTGGTCAGTCCATTGAAAGAGTTTGTTTTTTCTCAAGACTTCATAGAATAACCTGCACTTATCAGATGATTTGGATATAAATCTATTCAAAGCACTACTCTACCGTTAACCTTTGTACGTCCTTGATGTTTTTAGGGGATTCCAAGTTGAGAATGGCTTTGATTTGTTCGGGACTTGCTTCGATTCCCTCTTGGTTACCATATATCCCAAGAATTTGCTCGTTTCTAACACCGAAGTTGCACTTCGCCGGATTGAGCTTCATGTTGAAGGCCTTCAAGATGTCGAATGCCTCGAAGGTGCTCCACCTGATCCTCAATGTGTTTGGATTTGACCACCATGTCGTCTATGTAGACCTCCATCGTCTTGCCAAGTTGGTCTTTGAACATTTTGTTCACTAACCTTTGATAGGTTGCCCCGCATTTTTAAGACCAAAGGGCATAGAAATATAACAAGATATACCTTCTGGAGTCATGAATGCCGTATCTTCTTGGTCCGAAGGCTCCATTTGAATTTGTTGATACCCGGAAGATGCATCCATGAATGTCAAGATGTCGTGACCGGCCGTCTCATCAACTAGAGAATCAATATGAGGGAGAGGGAATGGATCCTTTGGCGAGGCCTTGTTCAAGTCGGTGAAGTCCACGCATACTCGCCACTTGCCATTCTTCTTCTCCACCACTACAACGTTAGCCAACCACCTTGGGTACCGAACTTCTCCGATCATCTTGGACTTTAGAAGCCTCGCAACTTCATCCTTTATGATCCGGTTCCGCTCCCGGGCGAACTTCCTTCTTTTTGATGGACAGACGGATGGTCGGATCGATGTTCAACTTGTGGAGTAATAATATCCTTGCTTATCCCCGTCATGTCCTCATGTTTCCAAGCGAAACAAAGATCTCCGGCTTTTCAGAACTCGATCAACTCCTCTTCGACTTCGGACGGTAGGTCTATCCCAACTTGCACTTGGGCCTCAGGATTTGATGCATCAACAGGAACGCTTTTTGTATCGTGCTCTACCGCTTCAAGAATGTCCTGGGCCTTTTTCTTTAATTGCTATGCTTGCCGAGGGGTCGAGCTTGCTTTCATGTTGATCTTGTAACATTCCTTAGAGACTTGCTGGTTTCCCCTCAACTTGGCAACACCCCAAGGTGTTGGAAACTTGACGCATTGATGGTAAGTCGATGGCACGGCCTTCATGTTGTGGATCCAAGGCCTTCCCAATATGACATTATATGAAGAAGAGCATTCAATCACACAAAACCTCTCCATGGAATTCATACCTTCTAGGTAGATGGGCAACTTGATCTCACCGACTGTCTGTTTCACCTCACCACTGAACCCTACCAAGACGGATGAGTTCTTCACAACTTCGTACAAAGGAATACCCATATCTTCAAGAGCATGAGTAAAGATGATGTCGATCGAACTGCCACCATCGATCGGGATCCGCTTGACCACACAATTAGCATCCGCACTCGAACAACTAGACCATCATGATGAGGGTCCAACGTGTTGTCTTTATCTTCATCTTCAAAAGAAATGATATGACCATCTCGTGAAGTCGCGGCGCCTTATAGGCAATTCCGATTGATCTTCCTTAGAGCTCTTGGCATGACGCTTGGCGGCGCAGTAAGTTGTGCCGCAAATATGAGACCCACCCGAGATAACATTCACTACCTTGGTGGCCGGAGGGGTGCAACTTTCTCGGGCCTAGATTGCTCCTCCGAACCGGGTTCTTTGGACTCACTCCCGACCCTCTTCTTGCCCAACAAATCCTTGAGAAGACCCTTGGACAATAAATGAGCAATCTCCTTCCTCAAGGCGAAACAGCTTCTCGGTGGTGTGCCCAAAATCTTCATGAAACGCGCACCACTTGGACTTGTCCTTCCAAGTTGTTGATCGGTCATTCTTCTTGGGCCATCTTGCTTTATCTCCAAGATTTCCCATGGCGCACAAGATTCCTGCAATGTCCACGTAAAAGCAATATTCGAAATTTGTGGATAATCATTATCATCACCTTCCCGATCATCATCTACAACATGAATTCTAGAAGGTTCAGCTTAACAGGGGTTTGCCTGTTGGACTTAGTGTGATGGGAGTCCGATCGTCCGTCGAGGGTTCAAATAGAGGAGTAGGAGTCCTCCCGCTGATTTCCCCATTGCCAAGCTATCTTCCTCCAATCGGATGTAAGGCAAGGCCCTGGTTACGATTTCTTCAAGTTGTTTCGCAGGGGTCATCACCAACTCGTTGTAAAACAATGAGCTCTTCTTCAAGCCTATGCGGAATGCCTCCGTTGCTGTGGACACATCCAAGTTGGGTATAGTCACTACCTCCTTATTGAACCCGTGCAAATACTCTTTGAGACTTTCATTAAAGCCGTTGTACAATTCTATAAAGATCACTAGTCAACTTGTCAAATGCCCCGTCGCATGAAAATTGATTAATGAACATATTGACAAGTTGAGCATAAGATGAAATAGAGTTTAGAGGAAGCCCTGTTAGCCATTTTAAGGCCGGTCCCGACAAGGTTGAGCCAAAGCCCCCGCAAAAACATGCTTCTTTAAACATAGGAGGGATACTTATGATATCCATTTGACTCTTGATACAAAGAACACGTGCTCTGCTGGATCGGTACTTCCGTCATACTTCTTCATGTGAGGGACTCGAGAATTTCTTCGGGATCTCCACACCGGCTATCACGGCACAAAACGAGACTCATTATAACAAGTTGGAGAAACTTGGTGATACGGCAAGTTGACTCCCGGCACGCTTCGAAGCAACTCCTTAATGGTTTGCATTTCCTTAACAAGTTGGCTCTCTGCAAAAAGAGGAGCATTATTAACCTGAGGTACGAAGGTATCGAAAGTATTAAAGAAACTCCCTGTGTGCCCCACTGAGGGTGTAGCATAAGTGTAGCAAGATGATAGCGCGGATTGGCTAGCTGATAAGCCGAATCTTGGTTGCTCAATTGGAATGGATGTCACAATCGTGCTTTCCGCTGGCAAGGTGTTGGACATCGGGATATCTCCAACATGGCTCGGTCCCGTACTCCGCACCAAACAAAGATCTAGGAAGTAAAGGTGAAAACGGAGTGGATACTTGGGTCTCCGCTTGCTTCCCTTTACGCAGACTATCAATGGCATTGAATATCATTGTATTTGTACGCTCCTGGTCATCCAACCGATCGCCTATTTTCTTCATCATGTCCGCCATGTTGGACATTATCTCCAAGTTGACAGCTTCTGCACTTGGAGGAGGGTTGCCTTGGGCATTGGAAACAGGAAGCGGCCGACTCGATCGCCGAAAGATGGATTAACCATTTCTACTTAGATAATCAAAGTTTCCCACAGACGGCGCTAAATTGTTTTGGTCAAATTTCAACAATTATATTTTTATGATGGGAAAAGTGACTAAAGTGATATGAATCTAGGTACAATGACTATCAAGTTGAATAGAAATGGACACAAGACGTTTGTTGACTAGGGAAAGCCCTTGAACAACTTGTTCTCCGGCATAAAACCCCGGGAGGATATGGCTCCTGCCTTGACCGAAAGTTTACTAAGAATTTTCTTGAGATTACAATGCTAAGAGCGTATGAAAAAGGGAGCTTAAGCTAGTGAGGAACGTGTGTGAAAATACAGTGTGTGTTCCCCCTTTTATACCTCAAAAATAAAACTAATTAACAAAAAGAGGATTATGGGCCTATAAACTCGGAATTAGGGTTGATCCTTGGAGATATATCCGCATTTGATCGTTGATGAAGAGATAGTGATTTGTTTGCTGAAGAAACGTGGTTGAACTGGTCTTTGGCACGTTCCCTATAAAATAGGAAAAACGTTATGCGTCCCAACCTGCAGAAGGCCAAGTTGTAAATAGAGCAACTCAAGTTGTTAGTACCAAGTTGTTAAGTGTAAGTTGTAAACATGTTGACTGAAAATGTAGGGCCCAACATACCCCCAACGCTCATCACCGTGAATTGGAGTTGGCGACTGTATATTGTGAGAAAAGTTTCAACAATGGAGGAGATGGGTTGAGGAAGGGATAGGGATGTGGCTGTTGAAATCAACACCGACTCAAATGTCGGGAACTTTTCGGAAGCTTCTCAATTATCTCGGTCCATGAGCACAACTCTTGAAGAAGCTGGAAATTCACCTCCACTCTTGAAGGATCCATGGCCACCGCCTTTGAAGAAGTGTTTCACCAACCACCGTCACTCCGGAATACTCTAGCGGCGTTGGATTATTTCTTAACCGACCTAAGCTGCCTATAAATAAGGAAATGGGTTTCCCCAATTTGTGTAACCTAGAGCTTGAGTGAATCAACCGTGGGTAAATTGAAGCCTTCCTTGTGGTGGGCTATTATCTAGTGTGGTGGTCCTATATTGGTGTGTGTGCATTAAGCATTTGTACATTGTCCTTGTATAAGTATTACTAAGTAATAATAATAGTGTTCATTATTATTACTTGTGGTTCGCCAATTCTGGTACGGAAAAACCAACAAGTGGTATCAGAGCGGTACGATCCGGGATCGCGGGAACCGTTGTTGAGGCGTTGTTCGGGATCGTTGAAGGTGCACAGTAGGAGACTGTGAAGCTCGTGGTAGGAGACCAGGCTTACTTGGTGACGTGCACGGAGTCAGTACCAAGTCACGATGGTAGATCCGGCAAGTGCATTTGGTGGAGTCAGGAGACTCAACAATGGCAATTATAAGTATTGGCGAACGTGTATCCAGTCGTACTTACAAGGACAAGAGTTATGGAATGTCGTGGGTGGTAGTGAGACCACGCCACTGGAAAAGGAGGACACTCAAGCATTCCGAAAATGGGAAGCGAAAGCCGGGAAGGCTATGTACGCGCTAAAGATTAGCATCGAGGACGAACTTTTGGAGCATGTCGAGGATGCACAAGAATGAGCTTATGTCGACTACGCAGAAGGATCTAACTGTAAGTCAATATTTCAACAAATTTAAATCTTTATGCCATGAAATCTCGAAGTTAGATGTGGACTCAAAGATTAATGAGCAAAGGATGAAAAGGATAATCATCCACGGGTTGAGACCTGAGTTTAAGGGGTTAGTTACGGCGATTCGTGGTTGGGCCATACAACCATCTCTTTTAGAGTTAGAGAGTTTGCTGGCTAGCCAAGAAACGCTAGATAAACATACATCTAGGCCTTCAACGCCAAAACCAATGGAGTCAGAGGAAGCACTCTTTAGCCATCGAGGTCGCGGAAGGCAACAAGGACGTGTTGTTGCGGGATGGAAAAAGAAAAATGAGATCCAAGACGAGCATGAAGGTCCGAGGTACAAAGGATGCTCTCACGCAGGGGAAGCGAAACCGAAGAATAAAGATGATTCTCGACTTGATGAGTGGAGACGAAACAACGAATGTTACAACTGTGGTCGCAAGGGGCATTTCCTAAAAGATTGTCCATTCAGGAAGAAGGTTGTCGAAGGAAATGTAGTTACCAATCAAGATTCCTATGATAATGAAGAAGAATGGGACATAGAAGCTTCTTTCGCAGATGTAAGACTTCATGAAGATGACCCAGAAGAAGAAGAATGTGAAAACCATGCCTATCCAGTTATCGAGGATAATTGGACTGATGGCGTGGAAAGTGATGACGAATTTGACTTCGATGAAGGTAGATGGTTTGAAGATGCAGCTGCCAAGATCAATGTTGGATGTGAGGATAGTCTAGACGACTATGACACATCTAAAGAGTTAACAAGCTTGGTTGAAGCCGAGGTCACGGATGCACATTTGGATGCTCCGAAGCTTATGGACAAGGATAAGTCAGAGATTAAGGGGGAGCAATATCAAGAAGACACGAAAGTTGGGAAAGGTGTGTCCGAGAAACTAAAGCTCTCGCCAAGTATCGATGTGTTCAACTTGAGCTCATACGAGACACCAAAAAGTATAAAGACGAGATGCAAATCCGATGAAGACATTTGGTCAAGGCAACTTGGTAATGAGGAAGCCACTCTTTATTATGGAGCTATCAACGAGTCGCATATGGAGTCATATGGTGACACCGAAGAACAACTCAAGACGGAAGTTCTTCAAAGAAAACCATTTGTGAAGTTCAAGAAGAAAGAGTCGGCGTTGAGGGGGAGTGTTGAAATCAACACCGACTCAAATGTCGGGAACTTTCCGAAAGCTTCTCAATTATCTCGGTCCATGAGCACAACTCTTGAAGAAGCTGGAAATTCACCTCCACTCTTGAAGGATCCATGGCCACCGCCTTTGAAGAAGTGTGTAGAAGCTTCACCAACCACCGTCACTCCGGAATACTCTAGCGGCGTTGGATTATTTCTTAACCGACCTAAGCTGCCTATAAATAAGGAAATGGGTTTCCCCAATTTGTGTAACCTAGAGCTTGAGTGAATCAACCGTGGGTAAATTGAAGCCTTCCTTGTGGTGGGCTATTATCTAGTGTGGTGGTCCTATATTAGTGTGTGTGCATTAAGCATTTGTACATTGTCCTTGTATAAGTATTACTAAGTAATAATAATAGTGTTCATTATTATTACTTGTGGTTCGCCAATTCTGGTACGGAAAAACCAACAGTGGCTGCATAATGAGAGAGAAAGAGAAAACATTTTAGGGTTAGATAAGTGAATGAGGTTTCATTTGTAACTTTTTATTTCATAATATACCCCTTTTAAATTAATTTAATTTACCTTTTACTTTTCAGATTTACACTTAGAACCTTGATACATAGTTGTTTAACTTGATTTTGTGTTGAATTTCTTGTTTTACCTTTAAAACTTACGTCGCATGCACGACACATGTTTATTTAACCGGAAAACAATGGATGTCGTTAGCCCCATATACCACAAATGCAACAAAACAAGAGTTCAGGCATGTCAGATGCCAAAAAAATTAGTTTGGGTATGAAATTCACAATACCCTTAATTTAGGTACTATTGATGCAATTTTTTTCAAGCATTTAATTGGTACATCTATTAGAAATGCTGATTTAGAATTTAAATATTTATTTACAATGACATTTTACCCTTTTAATTTGGTGTAGCCTTTTGACTTTGTTTGGCTCTCTCATATCCTCCCCTTTCCTTCTCCTTACAGATTTTCTTTCCTCTCTTATAGTCGCCCTCAAACTCTCAAGTCAGCCTCTCTCGCATTTGTCTAGGAGATAACATATACTCCCTCCGTCCCACCTTAGTGTAGACTAAGGTGGTGGGCACAATAACTAAGGAATATTATTAAGATAATGAAAATGTGTGGTAGAAAATGAAGAGAGAGAATGAGTGGAGTGAATAGTATGTTGGTTGAATAAATTGTATGGTGAAAAATGAAGAGAGAGAATGAGTGGGTGGGGTAGGGAAAATAAAAAATAATAAAAAACTTTCTAATTTTGGCAGTCTACACTAAGATGGGACGGACGAAAAAGGAAAGAAGTCTACACTAAGGTGAGACGGAGGGAGTATATAGCAGCGAACTTTTCTTGAATCCTCAAACGAATCAATAATATTCATTTTAATAAAAAAAAAAAAAATTAACAAAACATTTCGACCAAATTAATTAAGCTCAATAACTAACTACAAAATGTCTAGTCTGAATATATATGGGGGACATGCAATATATATATACTAGTACTCCATAGCCCGTGCCAATGGCACGGGACAGTATGCATGGTGGTAAAAAAAAAATTGTTTATCTAAGACTTGTAAAAAAGTGTTAGATTCTTATAATTTTCAAGGGAATGCCAACAAATTTGTTTATTGAAGACTTGTAAAAAATGTTAGTGCAATCTACTATATATAATAGCAAAAGTTTTTCAAGATCCTAGAAAACTCCAAGTGGCATAATATCATTGACCAATCTTTCCCTCATCCACCAATCATAATCATCCATTTCAAATTCAATATGTAAATGATTCTAATTTCAAATTTAAAATATCATATCAAATAGTTTTATTTATTCGAAAATAAATTAAAAAAAAATAAAAAAGTAAATGCTATTGTCCGTCCCTCTTTATTTCTATTATATACTTTCATTTCTTTAAAAAATATTAACTTTTTTTATATAACTTTTTATAAAAAATTTTCCTACTAAATAACATCTCAAATCTACTATATATAATAGCAAAAGTTTTTCAAGCTTCTAGAAAACTTCAAGTGGCACAATATCATAATATCATTGGCCAATCTTTCCCTCATCCACCAATCACAATCATCCATTTGAAATTCAATATGTAAATGATTCTAATTTCAAATTTAAAATTATAGGTCCACTCCGTCAAGATAATACTCCCTCCGTTAATGGAACTTAGTGGCCAATCTTTTCTGTATTCCTGAGTTTATCGTATACAAAATATATATATATTTTTTTAAATTGGCTAAAGCAAGTTAGAGAAAGCTAAGGGCAGGATTGTAAAATTATTGTTTGACATTTGAAATTAAAATTTAATCAAATATCAAAAATGAATCGAAATCCACAGATTGAAAGGAAAGTGCATAATTTAAGGAAATTATATTAGACTAAAAAATTAAGTACAAATTCAAAAATTATGTTGAAAGAAAATTGTATCATTGAAAGAAATAGTTTGAATTTCTAAACACCGTCAAGTGCTCTGGAATACCTAATCACATACTGAAGCTAAAGATTGGATGTATCGTCATTTAGTTACGAAATATAGATCAAGCTTCAGAATTGTGTAACGGTACAAGATTGATCGTTACAAATCTAGGTACGCAAATCAATTTTGTTAGTATATAATTATACATTTATACAATTAATTATTTGATTATTTGACATAAAATATACTGTTATTTTAATATATATATATAGTTAAGCACGTTGTCGAGGCGGTAATGTTGTCCGAAAAGAATGTTGGTAAGAAGGTGTTGATACCGAGGATGATACAATAAAATTTCTGGTTAGGTTTCAACGGAGACAATTCCCACTGACCATTTCTTTTGCAATGACGATAGATAAAAGTCAGGGTTAGTCGCTCGCTCATGTTGGTCTTTTTCTTCCAAGGTCAGTATTTAGTCATGGAAAATTATATGTTGCTTTTTCTAGAGTAACTACAAGGAAATGACTTAAAGTGCTTATATGTAATAGTCATGAACAGTCAGATTACACGACTACAAATGTTGTGTACAAAGAAGTTTTTGACAAGTTGTAATATATTACATAAAATTATCTCATTAATTTTTTGAATTGTATTTACATTTAACTTTTACCTCAATATTTTATCTCCCATCGGGGACCGACGGGTTACTCACTAGTGTGTATAAAGGGGAAAACGTGGGAAAAATGAAACTAACGCTTTTAAGCTTTTAATCATGGTCGTAACCCGAGTTCAAAGAGGAATTGGAATTAATCTTATTAGAAGATATTAACCGGTTCCTTTATTTGCAAGGTCATTGGAAGTCGAATCGATTTTCATTCTACCAAGGGAATGTCAACAAATTTGTTTATCCAAGACTTATAAAAAAGTGATAGTGCAATGTGTATAAATGGGAAGACATGGGGAAAATGAAACTAATGCTTTTAAGCTTTTAATCAGGATCGTAACCAGAATTCAAAGGTGAGTGTAAATGATAGTTACACAAAAGGCACCTTATCTCCATATCTTTGGTTAAAAAATGACAAACTATTATATATATCAAACTATTGTATGTATGATTGAGCATATATAAACCATATAATATAATATGAGATTTTCAACTCTGAAAAAATTTGTAGGACTTTACGCATCAACATAAAAGTCAAAAAAAAAAGAAAAAAGAAAAAAAAGTGAGCCTTCAAGATGCGAATATAGTTTAATGGGATGCCCTTTCTCAACTGGTTATTTAACATATGAGCTAGCTGAATTGCAAAAGCTATCCAATCATCTCATGCATCTATATTGACATCCTTCTAATACAGTACACATCAAATAGGTCCGACATTTGGAACAAAAATCTTTCTAGCACCCATATCATAGAGCCTTTGACACAAAAACAAATGTTAGCAGTGGCAAGGGCCAAAAATAATAATTAAGGGGTAGATTTTAGCGACAAAGAAAGTTAAGAGACTATGAACTAAGCCCTAATATTGCATCCACAATCAGACGAAACAATACCCTAATAAAAATTTTAAATTTACTTCACTCCAATTTCAATGCATCAGACACTTCCCATATTTTAAGACTTTGCAATAGACAATAGCCACCGCATATCATCTGAATTAAGTTCAAACCATTCTAATCTACTACTACATTACCTAGTGAAATCATATTCAACAATTACTCTTTATAATTTAACTAAACCTATACAACACATGGAAGCAGTAACAAAATTCCATCATACACAGATATTCAACCAAATCTATAAAGAACATCAAGGACTCGAAAAGTGAAGCTTAGCAGCCGTTGAACAACATAACTGTAGGTGACCATCCTTAATCACTTCCACCAGGAACTTCTCTTGGTGGTACACTTTCCTTTACCGCTTCTTTTGTAACATACAGACCAAAATCAATTAAAATCATTAAAAACAATGCATAGAAGTGAAAGATTTAAGCACAGTACACCAATTACAAAACAAACCTCACATTATATTGAGCATATATTGATTTTATAGAAACAACCCAACATTAGTCTCAATTTGGTACTTCCTCTGTCTCAAATGTATAAATATAGTACTCCCCTACCCGTGCCAATGCACGGGGAAGGTGCGACATAAATAACGTTTTGAGATTAGGATCCTAAAAATGCAGTAAATTTAGTATCTGTCATTACACTGTAAATAATCAAACACAAAAAAAAGGACAAATCTACTAAACTCTTAAAATTTCTATTTGATTGCAAGAACAATAATACATGTGAAACAGTTAGCAAAACTTCAACTCTCTCTCTCTCTCTCCCATTTAGCAAACACAAAATTAAACCAAAAAGAACAAAATATTTAAAAGTAAATTAAATTGCTATACATTTTTAATAGAAATTTGGGGTGATGGAATGAGAAAGACTGGGAATAACAGGCAAAAGTGCAGCTTTGGCCAAGTAATTGGGGTTGTTGACCCAACTTGAACCTTTTGTCTTTTCATACATAGCCTCAAACAAACAAAGAAACCTCAAAACAATTGATCCACTATGCAAATCTCTTATTTGTCATATGAGTGATCTCCTCCACTTTCAGAACGATGAGGCCTGTTCTTTTGTATTGCTTCTGTGCATCAAGTTTCATTGGTGATGGGTATTGAGATGCTAATTTGTACGGGACCCATAAAAGGATTCAATGTGGAATTGTTTCTTCAAATACAATGGTCTTTAAAAGGAATCTCTAATAACAAAAGCTTTTTCCCCATTCTTTAAACTCTTCCCCGGCTCTAACCCGACTCATTGATAACGCAACTCATTTAACCTGATGAATAAATGTATTCTAGCGGATACAACTGCAGAACAGAACCCACTTCAAATAAAAAATTGCTCATAAGATTAAAGTCAATAATCAGAAAAAACATAAAATTAAACCAATAAAGAAGAACAAAATAACAAAGAACCCATAAAGGAAATTGACCTCAAAAAGCCCTTTTAATTACACCTAGAATTACATGCTAAAGCAATATACTATTTGAGAACAATAGTTGATTAAGATTTATCAATCAAATAATCCGTCAAATACAATCAAAATCATACGCAATAAACCCCAAAATTGCAGAATCCAATCCATAAATCTTTCAAATAAACCCAAAAAAAAAGTGAAAGAAAGAAAAGGTCATACCTTGCATTGTGGCTCTGGGGAAAACAAATCCATCATTCGCAAGAGTAATATTGTCCGGCATCGAAACCCTAGGCGGTGCAATTCCGAACTGGGTAGCGACGAAACCTGGAAGAGGAACTCCTTTGCTACCATCTGCTTGACAAAGTTTTAGGGCTCAGATGAAAGAATCATGGGGTTCGTTGCTATCGGAGTCCTTCACCATATTTCGTCATTGTCGCAATAGAGATTTAGTGAGAGAAAACTGGACTGAATTGCGATTGTGGGAGTCTACTGGAAGAGATGGAAGAGGGAGAGGAAAAGGAAACCGCTCTATTCAATGTTGTGGGAAGTTACAACCGGTTGATGTGTGGAATAATTCTGGCCGTCAGATCAGATTTTCAAGATTGAATCTCAGCCACCACTTATGGGTAGAATAAGAGACGGTTTTTTCAGTCCTGTATTGTATAATAGACTAGTACTCAAAAGCCCGTGCCAATGGCACGGGTCAGTACAAAAAGATAAGCAGTGAAAAAATGATAAGTATAATAAAACAGTTTCTCCATGAGTTGTCTTATGCCTGACTATCAATGTACATCAATTATGCCTTACATCCTTGGTTACCCTTTACGTAAAAATTTATGACAGTTTAAAAACTTGTAAAATAAACGAAAATGACTAAGGACATTTTCAAAAGAGGCACTGAAACTAAAAACAGGCTTCAATTATTCGAAGACAAACAGTCATAAATTATAAATTATTTAGAGAAATAATATAGAAACAACTTTCGATATTTGTTAACAATAAAACATTAATTTGTTCGAATACTTCTTCAACTGCAATGAGCGAGCAAAACATAAAAGCATGAGATATGCCATAACATAGAAGATAACATGATGGGATCTAATTCACATTCCTCATCAAATAAATCAAATCTTCTTAACAGATCATCCCACCTCTCTCAAATCATCCCCACCCCCATATTAGAACTCACATTTCTATCATCCAAGCTTTTCGCTTAAAAAAATCTGCAATAAAACTTACATACCATGAGACGTCATCTCATTTGTCAAAATCCTGTTCATAATCCTCCAACCCCCCCCCCCCACACCACCACTCATTTCTTAAAATCTGAATCTTTGACCTCGACTTGAAAAATTACTTTCATTTTCACCCTCAGACCCCCAATGTCCATAATAACTGTAATCATCATTTTTGCCATATTTATTAGTATTATAGGAAAGAAAGAAAGAAAGTTTAGATTAAATTACAAAGAAATTGACAACCTAGCAACCAAATAAAAATCAAGAAAGTAGATGGTGACACTACACACTATTCCCGATTTAGACTGTCCACAATGGTGGGTTGAAATGGGGGATGAAACCCATTTCAATCGGCTTAAACCATGCAATGGCAGTATGAAAGGTGGGTAAATGAAATTGCTGGATCTTTCATCCAGCTGAATGCTTTAGTTTTTTTTTTCCTTTATCCGCCCAAGTGTCACGTTTTAATTGGTTTGTTGGATTTTTGAAATTTTTTTTATCCCAAATTTTTGAGCTGAATTATCACCTAGTAAATTAATTTTTTTTTCACCAAAATTCATCATTTTTTCCCTACAAATTGATATAAGTTTCATTTGATTTGGACAAAAAAAAAACACTTATTTTTCAATTTGAGATGAATTATCACCTAGTAAATTAATTTTAAAAAAAAAAAAATCACCAAAATTCATCATTTTTTCCCTACAAATTGATATAAGTTTCATTTGATTTGGAAAAAAAAAAAAAAACACTCATTTTTCAATTTGAGCTGAATTATCACCTAGTATATTATTTTTTTTTAATTTTTTTTTCAACAAAATTCATCATTTTTTTTCCTACAAATTGATATAAGTTTCATTTGATTTGGACAAAAAAAAAACACTTAAAGTGGTGGGGTATAGAATGATGAGTTGAAGGGAGTTGAAATTTAATTTAAATTAGTTATTGTAGGAGGTAGATGAAATGGATAAATGAAATATTAGGTGAATGAGAAAAAGTGTAAAAAATGTTAAATAAAATGGAGAGGGGTATTAAACCATTGTACATATAGTCTTATAATCGCCCCACCCTCTTCAATGTTAGAGATGACCGTCTCTCTCCACTTTAATGTGTTTGAGATAATGATTACTTCAAGATTTAAATTGGGTAATTCATTTTAACACTAATTTTTTAAATAAAAATTGCTACTAAGGCTCCGTTTGTTTAGCGTAAAACATTTTCCGGAAAATGATTTCCTGCAAAATGTTTTCCGAAAAATGAAAATGTTTTCCGGAAAATGAGATAAACATGTTTAGCGTAAAACATTTTCTCAATTTTCCGGTGCGAAACAAACACCGGAAAATGGGGAAAATGTTTTCCGGAAAACATTTCCCCCCAAACAAACGGAGCCTAAGTTGAGTTGAGTTGAGTTGAGTTAATGCTAGACAAATAATAAAACAAATTAAAAAAATTATTGGAATGATAAAATTGAATTAATCCTAATTCTGGTACTCATTATTTATCATTCTATGGTTATAATAAGTAAGGTTGTAAAAATTATTCGGCGGCTATGAGTTATCAGAGCCGGACTTAACGTCTAGAATGTTTAGTTTGGACAAAAAATTTAGACATAATTTATAACATCTTGACAAAATAACTTAGCTGCGAGATGGAGAATGATGATAATGTCTATCTTGATAAATAAATGCCTATTATATACTATCTAAAAAATAAATGGTAATTAAATAATTCTTTTATTTTGTCTATAGATTCCTGAAATTCAATTATAAAGCAGGTCACTTTTATAGTGATGACGCCATAAATATCAGTCCTTCAGGGTGGCGAAGGTTGCGGAAACACGTCGGCATCTCGGGAAGAATCTGCAAAATAGCACTGATTAGGGTGCGGGGATTGCCCGCTATAACCCTCCGGCGTAAGAATTAGTCTATGATTTGTGTATAAACTGTATGGAAGCTCCTCTAGAGAGAGAGAGCTGTAGAGAGAGAGAGAGAGAGAGTATTGTGTATTGTGGAGAGAGTAGAGACTTATTTTTTGCCTTGGAGGGATATAGTATATATAGGATGAGAAAGTGCAAATGTGGCACTTTATGAGGGGTCTCAATGTAAATATTTGGTATATGTATATATGGATATTTTGACTGTATGTGACTGTATAAATGTGTATGTATAAATATATATAAAAGTCAGGGCTCATCATATAGTATTTTACTTATTCCTTTATTTTTTCTATTTGAGCAATATTACATTTTAAGATACACTTATTTACTTGTGTAATGATATCATACGGTACCGTAATTTCGTATTAAGGAAAAAAAAGGAAATAAAGTAAAAACAGAAAATGAGAAGTGATTTTATAAAATATAAGTCCTACTTAGGGATGACAATTTTATCGGACCCGACCCGAACCCGAACACATTCGAACCCGTTAGGGTCGGGTTTGGTAACCATTTTTGAAAACCCGTCGGATTCGGGTTCGGTTTTTAGTGGTGCCCAACCCGGTTCGGCCCGAACCCGACCCGTCTTATCTTAGTATTTTACAATTTTACCCATATATATATATATATATATATATATATATATTTTTTTTTTTTTTATACCCCTCTCAGTTTTCACCGTCCCCTACGTCCTAATTCTCCCCTTCAGTCTTCACCGTCCCCTACGCCGCTTGAGAGAGAAAGTTAGAGAGAGAGAGAGAGAGAGACGAAGTCGAAGCCGCTCCTCAGCTCTTCCGCTGCCGTTGACGGCGATTCTCCCGTGTCTGATAGGTGAGTATGATTTTGTTTGAAAAGTGATTTTGGGTTGTGGGCATTTTTTAGTTGGCTTCATTCTGAAGTCATTCTCCTCTGTTTTGGCTTTGAATTTTAGCTCATTGTTGGTCTAGCTTGATTTCAGCTTCAACTTGTTCTTGGGTGCATTTGGTGTCAGTTCAGAAAATTAACTCTCAAATTGGAAACCCAACTGGTATGTGTGCTTAACTTCTTGTTCAATCTATGATATGTGTGTGAGTGTGTGTAAATTCTTGTATGATATTGCAATTTGCCTTCCCATCTTCTCTCTCTAGAATTTCCACAAATTTTCAAAAAAATCGAAAACCCATTTCACCCCTCAATTCCTTTCTCCATAGATACGTACACGCATCAGATCAATCAAGAAGAAGCTGTTGAAGAAGAGATTAATAAGAAAGAGATATGCCGTCATTGAAGATTTGAAGGAGTTGGGAACCGCAGCGGTGGGCAGGCGGATTGCGGACGGATGGGGGCGCTCTGCGGCCGGATCTTCACGGATTGCGGCCGGATTCTTCACGAACTGGCTCCTCCGCCTCCTGCCGTCCCAGATTTCAAGCTTCACGAACGGGGTGGTTGATAGTGGTGGCGCAGTTGGTGTTATGCTTTGGAAATGGTATATTGCCGTGGTATATTGCTATGGACTCTTTCTTGGTGTCCCCAAATTGCGTCGACTGTTTCCTACCCAATTGCAAAGTCGATTTCTTTGTAATCCGATTCTGATTTTTATTTTTAAAGCTGATGTTGGTGGACGGTTATGAACGGTTGAGGGAGGGAGGGATTATTTTCAGTCGTCGGATCAATTTGCTGAGAGTCAATCCTGACCTCTCTTTATGTATAGATAAGAGGCGGTTAAATCCTCTCTCTATTGTATTATAGATGTTGATCAAAAATACCAAAATACGAGTATAGATAATAAATAAAAAGGAACAACTATAGCTTGCTAGGTGAGACTAAGGTTTGAATGTATGTTATGAACTGAGAGTCTCGTTCATAACGATCTTCGGGTTTATGAATCTCAGCAGCAGCAACCTCCATGGTCCTTTGTTGTGGATTGTATATGAACACACCATTACTTGGATACTCGGGATTCCAAAAATTATTATTAAGACCCACAAGAATTTCTTCAATATCCCTCATAAAACATAAAGGATAACTTATATTTCCTTCGGGTTGTCTAATTTTAATAAAACTACAACAACAGTTGTCTTCTTCTTTTTCATCCTGCTTCATAGTCACCAAATTGATATACTTATCATCATAGAAAAATACAGCAAGGCCGTTGCAGTCTCTCACGGTAGCAAATTTACGTCCCTCCTTTGGTAATATGTAGTTGGGGAATTTAACAATCCTAAATTTCTCGTATCTTAAATCAAACACAAGGAAGCAAGGTTGTTCAATAAAAGAATCGGGGGCTTCATAACTTCTAGTAAAGCAAAGCCAGTAGAGTGATCCATTGAAGAATCTGCCAACCCCCCAGAAGCAAAACGCACTATATTAGGGGGAAAAGGTAGTTTTCTTTTAGAACTTGATTTAAATGAAAAAACCTCAGCATACTTCATAAAAATCATACATACAAGCTTGTAATCTTGTGTATGAGAATCGTAACCAAATCCTAACATATTTATAGCAAAGAGTACAGAAAAGGGTACCTTTTTGTAATCATTCAACACTGGATTCCATATGATTATATTGCAATCGACATTCAAAATGTCAAAATTGAAGTAGCTGTAAATCCCAATGCATAGTAATCCATTGCAAGAGCCCAATAGACAGATGACAACCGAAGAAGCAGAAACAGAAGCAAAACAAGCCGAAGAAGGAAGATTGTATTTGTGATCGATTGTTTTTCCATGCTGATTTAGGTCATAAAAGTGAGAGCCATCGGAAGATAAAGCCATGACTTTCCTCTCGTCATCAACAGACAAAACATGGTTGAGTTGGGATTGAACAAAATTTGGATGAGAAATCAAATAAAGCCATCGCTTGTGGACTGATTTAAAGCGTAAAAGAGACTTAATGGGTAGTTTCAAAAGAATTTTCTCCATGATTTCATCAGGTAAAAAAGTTTTTCCTCCATCAATTCGGCGTTTGAATATCTTCATTGTCATTCTTTAGCTAGGTTAGGGTTTACACATGTTAGTATATAGGTCGAGGTGGTGGTAGACTAGTAGTAGGCAATCTAAGGCCTCACTGACTAGCGTTTTTAGAGCATTTACAACCATACCACTTCAAAACTATCCCTCTCTCCTCCACCTCAGCTCCACGTCATTATTCATCAATAACACAACTTCAAACAGTTTTATCTCCATTCATGACAAAAGTCATCAGTTTCTCTTTCCCACTTTTTATTATACCCCACCATATTTTCTCTTTCCTACTTATTTATATTACATTTATTACTACTATATATAATTATTAATTATTTTACTATATAAATGATTAATTATAAATTTTATTATAATTAATTATTTTATTAATATATTTTATTTTTTATATGTTAATTGCAATTTTTGTAAAAAAAAAAAAAAAATTTAATTTCAAAATCTGACACACGCCATGAACCATGGCTTCTGTCAAAATAAAAACGTGAAATGTCATCCATGACTTTTGCAAAGCCATGAATGTGGGACGTCTTCTCCTCCACGTAAGCCACGCCATTTGCTAAGTTCATGAGTGGAGATGCCTTTAAGGCCATGGGTCAAAACTATATAAACGGGCCTTATTCTGATTTTTTTCTCATTTAATTCATTTAAAAAATTTTATTTTTCATTGTGACTTACTGTTCAAATTTTTGTTCAAAGTGTTCCACTTTTTGAAACTCGCTACACCGTGTAACGATTTTGACTTTGGCAGATCAAACTCGCTACACGGTGTAGCGAGTTTCAAGTAATTAAGGTTTACAGTTTGTACTTAATTAGGGCAATTAATTAAAGAGAAACTCGCTACACGGTGTAGCGAGTTTGATCGTGTAGCGAGTTTCTCTTTAATAAATTGGCCAGTTAAGTTTTTCCAGATTCATTTATCCTCCTCTCCTTCGTTCATTCATTCTCTCGTATCCTCCTCGCAACCCTCAATCTTCTCAATCCAAATTTTATTAAACACAAAAAATGGATCATAGAGAGCAGCGTTTTTTTTTTTCGCGGTCCCAATTCCTCCGGTGAATCCTCTTCTTCATCGCGTGTTATTCCTGATCCCGCCGGTGCCGTAGAGTCCGCCATGCGCCAAAGTAATCTTGACCGTCAGAGCTTATCTTCGCAACAAACCCCGATCGCAACCCAAGAGTATATACGGAGAGCGATTGAAGATCCGGTGAAGGATGAAGCTTTCCAAGAGGGTGACTTTAAAGGTTAGGATATGAGCTAGGGGTGGAAATTGTTCGGTTTAGCTCGGTTTGGACAGATTTAGAAGTCAAACCGCTAACATCGGTTTGGAGAAATTCCAAACCGAGCTAAACCGTAAAAATTTTCAAACCGAGCTAAGCCAAACCGCTATGGTTCGGTTTGGCTCGGTCTAAACCGCGGTTTGATATGCGGTTTGATTTTGCGGTTCAGACCACGATCCAAACCGCAATCTAGATCACGGTCCAAACCGCATTTCAAACCATAACAATTCAAAAAAGGCAACATGTAGCAACATAAAGTTCCAAATAGGAATATTACAATTCAAAACTACAGCAACTCAGCCATTTCCACCCCTACTGCCAAGATATAACAGCCAAAGTACCAAACACTCAAACAGCAACATAATTGTTAAAGTACCAAACAGATCAAACCACCAAAGTACCAAACAGTAACATAATTGTTAAAAAACTAAAAATAACAATTCCAAATGAAGACATGCAACATAAGCAAGCAGCAGCAGCAAGTCATCAGCAGCAGCAACGCAGCAGCAGCAGCTCAGCAATAGCAGTTACAGAATACAAAATCTACACATTACTACAGCAAGTCAGCAACAGCAATAATGTGGTACAATACAGAGCAAGTAAAATAATAAAAATGAACAGAGCAACATTACTGCATAAATTCTTAAACTTATATAGCTATCAACATTACTGCATAAATTCTTACACTTATAAGTTTTCATTTTTATTATTTAGTATATAAAACTTTATTATCAACTTTTATAAGAGTCAAATAATAAAAATGAATTTAGTATATAGTTGCTGATGAACATAAAAATGAACAGAGCAAGTCAGCAACAGCAATAGTTGCTGAATGAACAGAGCAACAGTTTACCAGAACATAAATTCAAAGGACATTCTGGATATTTATGCAATGCACTACCCATATGTCAACTATGTTAATACATACTACTACCACAGTGTGACTTTCCATCCAGTAATAGCATTGCTTTTCAGATTACAGAGAGTAAAAAATGGAACAGGGGTGGGAAGAAGAGTTAGTAAATTACATACTTTGGTACTCAGCCTGAAATTGCATTACTCCCTTAACATCGAAGGACC
Organism: Adenophora triphylla var. japonica; assembly: GCA_022495995.1. Classification (NCBI taxonomy): domain Eukaryota; kingdom Viridiplantae; phylum Streptophyta; class Magnoliopsida; order Asterales; family Campanulaceae; genus Adenophora; species Adenophora triphylla. The sequence goes on from JAFEMH010003416.1 coordinate 181,513, forward strand.
CACAAGATCTGAATTCTCAGTGACAACTGCAAAATAAAAGGTTGTAATTAAAAAGAGAACTATATAATAAACTAGAAATGGACAATATAAATGAAAAGAGTTGTTGGCACACCTGATTCAAGGTCACTCATGTCATCTAATCTCATTTCAACATCAATTGGAAGAGGAGCAGCACGTAACCAATCTTGTGCACAAATCAAACACTCAACAACCTTGGGAGTCAAGGAGCTACGAAATGGATCTAGGATACGCCCCCCGGTACTAAAAGTTGATTCTGAAGCTACTGTTGTAACAGGAATTGCCAAAATATCTTTTGCAATTAAAGAGAGAATACAAAATGTGCCGAACATTAAACAGAAGGGAAGTACAATTAGATGAAAGGAAGAAGAATATATGCACTGACGTGATCTTTATCCATGGCTGATTGAAGAGACCTCGTCGTCGATTGATGAGAGCTCGCCGTGGATTAATCGTCGATTGAAACGGGAAGAGGCTGATTGAAGAGACCTGTCGATTGATGAGAGCTCGTGGATTAATCGTCGATTGAAACGGGAAGACAATTGAGAGGCAGCGACGCCGAGTCACGGCGACGACAACTGAGAGAGAGAGAAACGGGAAGAGAGATAAACGGGAAGAGAGAGAAAAGATTTGGGAAAATGAAATAGAAAAGAGAGGCGCTGAGTAATTTAACAGAGGTTATCTAGGGTTTTATTTAAATCAAGGGCTGAGATCAACTAGGTTTTTGATGGACGGTCAGGATCGCGGTTTGACGGTTCGGCTCATGGCTCGGTTTGACGGTTCGGCTTGACGGTTCCAAATCGCGGTTCGGTCTCAAATGGTTCGGTTCGGCTTGGCTCGGTTCGGTCTAGGGGTGTCAAACCTCAAGCTGAGCTGAACCACATGGTTTATCAATTTTTCAAACCGAGCTAAACCACTTATGTGTAAAAACCGAACCAAACCGCACGGTTTAGCTCGGTTCGACTTCAAACCGCGGTTTGAGCCGAACCGCTTCCACCCCTAATATGAGCTTAGTATGCTTTCTATCATGGGTGAAATGTGTTTTGAGTTACTAACTGGGATTAAATTATTAGGATCCTACGGATATCATAGATGCTTCCATTCATCATAAAGTGACTGAGAGTGAATTTGGAAAAGATATATCTGTCGGTTCTGTTCTGATACTTCAGAAGGTATGATATATTAATTAGTGGAAGTCAGTACACTTTGGAATCATCATTAATATTTTCATCTAATTGTTTGTTTTGAAATATTTAGGTTGTTGTTTGGGCCCCCAACCCATCACGATCAGCACGTTATCTTAACATCACACTCCTTAATGTCTTCAAGGTATATTTTCTTATTTTTGCTGAATTGTTGGAATCATATAGTAAATGATGTTAAGGTCATTTGTTTTGCAGGTATTTCCTAAGAATAATGAAGTTAAGTGAATGAATGCTAAGCCCATTTTGTTTACTTGAATTTTCTAAATGTTTAAATTAATTAATGTAAGATTTTCTACGTGACCGAGATGTGGTCACTAAGATTATATTTATTTTGATGTTATTTTAGTTTTTTATAATTATTTGGTACAATTTGTGTTTGGTTTGATTGCAATTTTTTCTGTCATCATTATTTTTAACACATGTAAAAAAAATTAAAACAAAAACATAATTCAGCAACATGTCATCATTTATTTTTAACACATGTAAAAAAAAAATTTAAACAAAAACATAATTCAGCAACATGTCATCATTTATTTTAACACATGTAAAAAAAAATTTAAAACAAAAACATAATTCAGTAACATGTCATCATTTATTTTAACACATGTAAAAAAATTATTTTTAAACAAAAACATAATTCAACAACATGTCATCATTTTTTTAACACATGTAAATTTTTTTTAAAACAAAAGCATAATTCAGCAACACATGTGAAACAAAAAAAAATTGTAAACAAAAACATAATAATTCATGAAGAAGAGTGAAGAGTTGACGTTAAATATATTACTACATCCGTTCCACTTCAAGGGTCTTATCTTTTTTTATGTTAGTACGAAGGTATTTTGAGCAATAATTTGATGTTAATTTAATTATCCAAATGAAAATTTAAAAGTTGTTATTGATACACCATTATATGTACTACAAGTAACAATTTTTAGATATTCATTAGGATAACTAAATTAACCTATATTTATTGCTCAAAATACCTTCGCTAACGTAAAAAATGGAAATAAGAAATGTTGAATCATAGGAAATTATTGGAGTGGACAAACTCTGACTTAAAATCGCTACACCATGTAGCGATTTCAACTTTAATGAAACTCGCTACATGGTGTAGCGAGTTTAACTCATAAATTCTCCTTTCCAGCTAATGAGGTTCAGTTTCCACTAGCATAAAGCTTCAATTTTCAGCCCGTGTATTCTCATTCATTACCTTCCTCTCTCAGCCATTTCACTATATTCATAATCTTCCTCCCACTAATCTCTTCCACTCGTATCTCTCATTCAAAATATCTCACAAAAAAACCCAAATCTTCTTGACATCATTTTATTTCATCAGAATAGTTGAAGATCACGAATCAAGGTAAATTAACATCATCTTAATCATTGTTTTCACTTGTGTTTAATTAGAAATAAAATTGAAGTATTTAACTGTGTTTTAGTATATTGTAGATATAAATGTTAGAGTTTTGTTATATAATTTTTAACACTTTGATTTCGTAATGTAGGTTAAAGATAAACGGGGTTCCAATCATTTTCATGTGTTATTGGGAAAGTGATGATGAACAACCGTTTGATGGTCCTCATTTCAAAAAAGGGCCAAAATGTGCAATAAGGGCTAATTGCCGATGGAGATACAATGAGTTGATTGATGAGTTATATAAAAAGGCAAACTTAGATCGGTTTCAATTTGATTTGGAAGTCATTTACAGATGTCCTCATTCTTTTGATAGCGGGATTGGTGATTACTTTCCTTTCCGTATTGAAGATGATGCGTGTACGGATATAATGTTCGATCAATTTGCTAATTTTGGGGGGATTGGAAATTTGTAGCTGTATGTGGTTGTAAAATTGATTGAAAATCAACCCAATTCAGAGTTTGAAACACGGCACACAAAGACCATTTATGGGTATTCACCAAGCGGTAACCGTGATGCAGGGGTTGGTTCAAGTTCCCAAACACTTGTATCAACCCAAATAACAAGTTATGATGATGGGGCATTTGGGCATAATGATCCTGTTAATGATGATCGGGCATTTGGGCATAATGATCATGTTAATGAGGTCAGTTCGGAAGATGATGTTGATTATGAAGAAGAGAAAGTACACACTGATGTAGATGTAATGCTAGAGGATGATGATGATGAATATGAGGAGGGTAGTAGTGATTCTGATGTCGATTTGGGAGGCGGTGATGATGGGCCGATTGATGATGATGTGGAAGCACCTCTTGTTCATTATGAAGTGCCGGAAAATCGAAGATATGAGAGAGAGGATTATCCCTTTTAGAGTGATATTGGTACTTCTGCTCGACAAGAACAAGGCTTGATTGATTACGATAATGCACATAGTGGATCCAGGGGAAGGGTATGGCTGGGCACTCCACCCACTCCCCCAGCCACTCCCACTCCCACTCTCCCACCCACTCCCACTCCCACTCCCCCAGCCACTCCCATCCCTCCACACATTCCCACCCCCACTCCCACTACCATAAAATTGACTCTGAGTCTGAGTCCACTGTGACTGTGACTGCCATTCATATTGTCCATTATCTTGGGTCTGGGTCTGGGCTTGAGGCTCGGGCTCGTGCTCGGGTTCTGGCTCGTCGTGCAAGTCCATTTGGGGTGGTGACTGTGCCTGTGCACGACATCTAACCCGACATTGTCGAGGTTGTTCTACCCCTTGTGCACGATCTACCGGTGGGGGAGGTGCTGCAGCAGACTGAAGGCGTTGGTGCTCCCTAACTCCCGTGAGCCCGTGTGTAATAGTCGCCCGCATTGAAGCTTGTCTGGGATGCTCCTCCGCCTCATTGTCAACATGCAAGTGCTAAAGGGTCTGCACTTGTTTTTATATCAAAAATAAATATAAGTATGAGAGACACAAGTTAATAATTGAAGTTTTGTTTTAAAAAAAAACTAGAAATAATAACTTGAAAAATGTACAAACTTACCATAAACTCTATGGCAGGGACAGCCGACCGGTATCCAGCCTCCTCTATATGAATGAGGTTCTGCACAAACATACACGTTATGCTCCGATACCATATCATATATGGATCGGTGTAATGCATATCGTGAATGCCGTAGACCCCGAAAACCAGATATTGTCGCTGCTGTTCCCAGAGTGCAATATGTTGTTGATGGCGAACGCTCCAAATAACGATATTGTTTCCCCGTCGATCACAACTGTGCAAGTCCGGGCTAGTGTTGAACGGATATGGGACCCCCGGTAGCAGGCCAAACTGCCTCATAACGCGATCCGGCAGATGCCACTCGATCTTCTCAAAGCATACGAGAGGGACCTTCGCCAACCATACGTCCTCACCCTAAGTGCAGTAGGGCGGAACGTATCTCTCTGCATAAGGCTGCCACACAACCTGGTCATCGGTTAGCATGGCCAGCTAATCACGATAGCCTCGCAGGTTATGTGCAGTAACCTCCTTCAGATACAGTGATGTCTGGGTCCAGCTGAAATTTGATAAACAGAATAATTATAAGAAAAAGTTAAAAAAACAAAACAAAACAATAATGATGAGAAAATAACGTATGATATATGTATACCTGCATCCGAGGGGCATGAGCACGTAGTCCGGATCTCTGAATCGACTACGAATATGCGGTCGCACACATCTCAACCGCTCCCAAGCCCAAATCTATATCAATTAAATATATATCAAATACTATAAATAATGCCGCTAATTTGAAATCAAACTTAAACACAATAACATAATGAACATTAAAATGAGATAAACATACCTGTAGAACGTTGAGAAATCCTCCGAACTGTCTCGTCTGAGGGTTAGTCGCACTGCACAACTCTCGATATAGGAAAGCGAGCGATGCACTTCCCCAACTGTACTGGCTAACCCTGGAAACATCCCCAAGCAGAGGGAGATAACACAACTTAACCTTTTTGTTCGTACGATCAGGTATGACCGTAGAACCCAAGGCGAGCATGATATATGCCCGTACGTACCTATCCACAATCTCTAGAGCAGTATCATCGGCGAGGTCATGGAAGTGTGGGAAATGGGTCGTAATCCACCTGAGCTTCAGACTACTCTTATCTATATCTCTGGGATCAGTGACAACCCCTAAAAATTGCTGACGAGCACCCCGCCAGTCTAAATGTGATGGGTACCTAGCATCAGTAACAACATCCCCATCAATCGGTAACCTGGAAATCATGTCGATATCCTCTAGGGTGATCGTCATCTCACCAACCGGGAGGTGGAATGTATGGGTCTCCGGACGCCATCTCTCGATCAAAGCCTCCAGCAACCCATAATCGTACTGAACTCTCCCTATGTAGTAAACTCCACTAAAGCCACACTCGTCCAGTCTGGACAATATCCTAGGAGTTAATACGGCCGGCAAGGAGGCACCACGACGAAAAGACAGGGGACTAGCAAGCTCCTGCTCGGCCCAAATAAACTGAGCTCTATGGTTCCCATGCTGGGTCAGAACAGAGGCATCGATAGGCCCAGGATCAATGAAGGCATCCATCTATTTATTTCAATATCAATGTTGGTAATTAATAATCATATTTTGTAAACTGTGTTTCTTGTATATTCATTATTTTAAATAGTACAAGTATTGCTACGTCAGTAAAATTTGATTTTTTTGAATAGTAAGGTTGACTAAATACTTTATAGGTACGTGGTTATTGTTCTACCCGCCACACTGTATATCAACTCATACAGCTGTCTCGTATGTTTAATTCATACGTGAAAGTGATTACGTGGTTAAATACGAATCACCTCGGCTGTGCTGATTTCCAACCTATATACCTTATAAGTACTTCTTTTTTTAAATAAGTAAATTGTTCTTTTGAATCAATTTGTTAAGCACGTGCGCGACACATGTCACTTAATCGACTTTTCTAACGAATTTCGTCAAAAAACCCTAACTGGCGATAATTTTACATATGAAGCCCTGATGCGATCAAAAAAAATTATCAGGCCCTCCACCACCGAAGACCCTATGTGTTTAGACCCTAAATTGTCATTTCCCCAATAAATAATAAAGTCTAGGATCTTGGTTTGAAGTTGTTTTTTGTTACTGGGTGTTTAATGCAAATTTGTAAATATGAAAGGCTATGAAGTTAATAAATTAAACGGTATTTAAATTTTGAAACAAAATAAAGGGATCATCAATTATTTTTTGAAAAATTAATAGATTATTTATTTTTGAAAAATAATATTTAATTTTGAAAAAATAATAAGTAAATTTTAAAAGTTTCCACTTTTCCGTATATTACTTAAATATAAAACATTTTTATGCATATTTAATATATTCAAATTTAAAAATAAAGGATTAAACCATATAAAGTAAAAATATTAAATTAATAATAAGTCTTTTTTTCAGTAATTAATAATCATTATTATTACTTTTTTATTACTTAAAAGTCATTTTATATAAGGATGGACAAAAAAAAAATCATTCTCATAAGAAAATTAATTAATAATTTTCTATAAAAAATTTGATAAGAAGTTAATAATTATTTTTTTCCAATATTCTTACACAAATAAAGTAACAATATTAAATTAAAAGTACATTAAAACATTAATTATTATCTCAAAATTTCGGATTGTGATACAAATTAGTCACATATTTGAGACTAAACTAATATATTTTTACAATGTCATCAAAAAAATAAAAAAAAATCCTTAATTGCAAGTAAATATATAATCAAATTAAAGCTAAATTCAACACAAAATAAAGTAAAATACAAGAATGTAAAGTTACAATTATAAAATTTTGAATTTGAATGTCAAAATCAAGGTTGCTCTTATTTCTTCTTCTTCTTCTTCTTCTTCTTCTTCTTCTTCTTCTTCTTCTTCTTCTTCTTCTTCTTCTTCTTCTTCTTCTTTGCTTGAGGCCGGCGGCCGTAACTTAGAAACTTAGGGTTTTTTTTTTATGAAGATTGTAAACTGGAAGGGTTTTGGATTTTTAATAGCTCACTATACGGTGTAACGAGTTTGACTTTGACAGGTCAAACTCGCTACACCGTATATCGAGTTTCTCTTTAATTAATTGCCCTAATTAATTACGAACTGGCAAACTTAATTACATGGAACTCACTACACGATGTAGCGAGTTTGACATGTCCAAGTCAAAATCACTACACGGTGTAGCGAGTTTCAAAAATTGGGACATTTTGGACAAAAGTTTAAATAGTAAGTAACTTTGATAAATAAAAATTTAAAACAATATTATTTGAGAAAAAAATCCCTTATTGTCTACTAGACTAATCCCAATGTTTCAAGTAAAACTCTACGATGTTGGAACCCACTTCTTCCGTCCCTAAATAATACTCACTCCGTGCCACTTCAAAAAAAAAAGTTCTACTTTCCTTTTTTTGTTTCGTTTTAGACTAAGAATTTCATTTCATAAATGACAAATTGTGAACAGTGTTTCAGACATTTATATTCTTATAATATAAATATATTTACAAAGTATTACTAGTGGCACATTGTAAATAAATCTATATTTGAGGGGGAAAGATTAAATGTTTTAACTTTTACATTCTCTTTCCTCTAATCTTTTACCCACCTGCAATTTTTTATTCATTTTTCACATTTTTCTTAAAAAACGTGAAATACTACCATAACACTCTTGAAGTGAGACGGGGGAGTAATAATAATTAAAAAAAAAAACTATGGTTCATAGTCGAAATGTTTTGGAAGTTTTCACATATCTTAAAAATGTTGGAAAAAAGTGTGTTTTGAAGGAAATAATGAGTTATTTTCTTAATTTGTTATTTGTTAAAATGACAAATTGATTGTTGGATTGTGTTCTACTCCATGAGTACATTGAAATCATATATTCATTTGTTCAAAATGGTTGAGAAATGAATGAGATATGAAGGCTCAAAGTTAATGGGTTGGAATGGGTAAAATGTGGTTATCCCACATTGGAAAAAGATGAAAAAGTGGCTAAGTTTAAATACTCCTACACTTTGGTAGGGAGTAAGATTGTGGTACATAGAGGCTCTCTCTCGCGCACAGGTGCGCAGGGGGGGGTGCAAATCATGGACCGAAATAGGCTTCGGACTACCGAACTCATGTGCATGCGCGTCCTGCGGACACGAATGTAGCTCCGAAATAGCCTGTCCGCGCGAGCCCAGTTTTTACAATTTTTTCCAAAAACTTGACCCAATTTTCTGGAGGTGAGGCGGGCGCCTCGACTCCAGAAGGTGCAGGCCATTGGCAAGACTCCGAGGCGGGCGCCTGAAGCTGTCCGAGGCGGCCGCATGGAAGTCAGTAGAGGAGCTGGCCATAGAACCTCTTTGAGGCGGGCGCCTCGCGTTCCCCGAGGCGGGCGCCTGGGCTCCAGTGGCTGTACGGGAAAAATGATTTTACCATGTTTTGTAACAGCTCAAAAGGCTGTTAATGAATGTGTAATTTCAACAGCCATATAACTGATCAAAGGGAGTTTATGAGCCAAATAATTATGCAATTATGTTAAAATAATTGTATTAATTAAGAAAATTAAAACATGGTTTAATTTTCTGTTATCTACTTGGATTATATAATGGCAAGAACACAACAAGAGAGAAAGACACACAGATTTTTCCAGAATTCCTCTCCTCTTCCTCTTGTTGCATTTTAAACAAATATTTTCCTTGGCCTCCTTGCATTGCATTCGTGGTGATAAAGTTCAAGCATCGACTTCAGTTCGCTGGAGGTATTCTTGTGCAACCACCGTCCGGTATATCCGTTTCATCCTGGGAGGCAAGCGTTCCATAACAACTCAAGCACAACGTGGTGAGGGGGCGTAATTTGTCTTAAGGAGAGTGTGATTTCACACGACTCGGATTCCTCGACAAATCTTTTTCATTATCTTTTCTTTTGTGTAATTTTGTTTTATTTAGTTTTCTACAATTTTCTATTATTGTGTAATAGTTATTCCAACAATCTTAAGACAAATTATTGTCTCTTCGTTGGAAGGAAAACTATTTAAAACAGTGAACTAAACTTGTTTGTTTTGTTTAAGATGGCTACTCAATCAAACGTGGAAACCAATGCTGGGAACAACTCCGAGAATCCTCGTGTGGAGGAAGCGCTTCGTGTGGAAACCAACTCTCAAAGGGTGGTTGTCCAAACTGTTTCGAACCATCATGGTGAGAAACCGGAAAAGTTTGTTGGCCAAGACTTTAAAAGGTGGCAACAAAAGATGCTTTTCTATTTGACTACCTTGAACTTGGCGAGATTTCTTAAGGAAGATCCGCCACAGTTGGGTGAGAATGAGACGGATGGGCAAGCCATCTCGGCTCTTGATGCTTGGAAGCATTCCGAGTTTCTTTGCGAAATTACATCCTTAATGGATTGTCGGATACGCTATACAATGTGTATAGTGTTAAGAAAACTGCAAAGGAACTTTGGGGAGTCTTGGGAATATAAATATAAGATAGATGACGCGGGCACAAAGAAATTCATTGTGGGCCGTTTTCTTGATTATAAAATGGTGGACTCAAAAAACTGTTAAAAGTCAAGTGGAAGAGTTACAAATAATCATTCATGAAATTCATGCCGAAGGGATGGTAATTAGTGAAAGCTTTCAAGTGGCGGCAATCATTGAAAAGTTGCCTCCCGCTTGGAAAGATTTCAAGAATTATCTTAAACACAAACGAAAGGAAATGAATGTTGAAGCGCTTGCTATTCGTCTTAGGATTGAGGAAGAGAATAGGATTGCGGAGAAGAAGTTGAATAATCTTCTTGTGGCGAAAGCCAATGTTGTGGAGCATGTTGATAGCTCTAAGGCCAATGGCAAGGCCAATGGCAAATCCAAAGGCAAGTTTGGTCCCAAAAAGGGTGGTTCTAGTTTGAAGCCAAAGGGAGGAATCTCCAAGAAGAAGTTCGGTGGAACTTGTTACAATTGTGGCATTGTGGGCCACAAGTCTTCCGAGTGTAGGAAGCCAAAGAAACAAGCAAACATGGTGGATGTCATCTCGAATGAAGTTTCCGATATGAATTTGGCGGCGGTAATTTCTGAGGTGAATTTGGTGGGTTCAAACCCAAATCAGTGGTGGATTGACACCGGTGCTACTAGGCATGTTTGCTCAAACAAGGAAATGTTTAGTAGTTTTGAAGCCCTTGAAAATGGTGAGAAATTGTTCATGGGAAATTCTGCCACCTCCGATGTGAAAGGTCAAGGAAAGGTGGTGCTGAAGTTGACTCTCAACAATGTGCTCTATGTGCCCGAAATCCGGAAAAATCTGGTGTCCGGATTGCTTTTGATTAAGCATGGCTTTCGTGTTGTGTTTGAATCCGATATGGTTACTTTGTCTAAAAGTGGAATGTTTGTAGGCAAAGGTTATGTTTGTGATGGTATGTTTAAGCTTAGTGCTATGGTTGTTAAAAGCAATGTAATGGCTAACAAGCCTAAGATGAATGAGATGAATAAGAATAATTCTTCCGTTTACTTGCTTGAGTCTTCCAATTTGTGGCATGGTAGACTAGGACATGTTAACTATGATACTATACGTAGATTAATTAACATGAATTGCATACCAAAATGTAAAATAGACTACAAACATAAATGTGAAACTTGTGTAGAGGCAAAGTTTACAAAACCTCCGTTCCATTCGGTTGTAAGAAATAATGAACCACTTGAGTTGGTTCATACGGATTTATGTGACTTCAAGTCAACACAAACACGAGGGGGCAATAAGTACTTTATGACTTTTGTTGATGATAGCACAAAATACTGTTATGTGTATCTTCTCAAAAGTAAAGATGAGGCTTTAGAGAAGTTTGTTCTCTATAAAAATGAAGTTGAAAATCAACTCAACCGGAAAATAAAGGTCATAAGAAGTGATCGTGGTGGTGAGTATGAATTTCCTTTTGAAGGTATTTGTGCTCAGCATGGGATAAAACATGTTACAACACCACCATACACCCCACAATCCAATGGAGTTGCCGAGCGGAAAAATCGGACTCTAAAAGACATGATGAATGCCATGTTAATAAGTTCGGGGTTACCGGATAACATGTGGGGAGAGGCCGTCTTGTCGGCAAATTATGTGTTAAATAAAATGCCCCGAAAGAAAGTAAATAAGAGCCCCTATGAATTGTGGCATGGAAGAGTGCCATCATACCAATACATGCGAGTGTGGGGGTGTCTTGCAAAGGTTTCAATACCACCTCCCAAAAAGGTGAAAATTGGACCAAAAACTATTGATTGCATATTTATTGGGTATGCTCACAATAGTAGTGCTTATAGGTTTCTTGTGCATGAATCGAAGATTCAAGATATACACAAGAATACTATAATGGAGTCAAGAAATGCTTCTTTCTTTGAGAATGTGTTTCCGTGCAAAAGAGATGATGCAAGTTCATCTAAACGGAGACATGATTCAATAGAAGAAGAAGAAGTCGAAGGAACAAATCATCATGATGAAAATGATGAAGCGGAGGTAGAACCTCGACGGAGCAAACGAGGTAGGGTAGAAAAATCTTTTGGCCCAGATTTTCTAACCTATATGCTTGAAAGTGAACCACAAAGTTATAAAGAGGCCGTGAGCTCTTCCGAATGACCTTTGTGGAAAGAGGCCATTAAAAGTGAGATTGATTCCATTTTACAAAATCACACTTGGGAATTAGTGGATCTTCCTCCGGGAAGTAAACCACTAGGATATAGGTGGATTTTTAAAAGGAAAATGAAGACGGATGGAACAATTGACAAGTATAAGGCAAGACTTGTAATTAAAGGTTACAAGCAAAAGGAAGGCCTTGATTACTTTGATACATATTCTCCGGTTAGGAGAATAACATCCATAAGAATTGTACTTGCAATACCGCATTGCGGAATCTTGAAGTACATCAAATGGATGTTAAAACAGCCTTTCTAAATGGGGATTTAGAAGAGGAAATTTACATGAAGCATCCGGAAGGATTTTTCTGCGCCGGGGCAAGAAAATAAAGTGTGCAAGTTAGTAAAGTCATTGTATGGCTTGAAACAAGCACCAAAACAATGGCATCAAAAGTTTGATCAAGCCATGATGGAAAGTGGATTTAAAATAAATGAATGTGACAAATGTATCTATGTTAGAGACACGGGAAATGGCTACGTCATTTTGTGTCTTTATGTAGATGACATGCTTATCATAGGAAGTTGTGATAAAATGATAAAGTCCACTAAAGATATGTTGAACTCAAAGTTTGACATGAAAGATATGGGGTTAGCCGACGTAATCCTTGGCGTGAAAATTTCAAGAATGTCAAATGGACTTGCTTTAAGCCGGTCACATTATGTGGATAAAATTCTTGAGAAATTCAAAGAAGGATGACTTAGCTATTGCTAGAACCCCAATAGACATGAGTCAACATCTATCAAAGAATAGAGGTGACACGGTTTCTCAAGTTGAATACTCGAGAATCATTGGAAGTCTAATGTACTTGATGAGTTGTACTAGACCGAGATATTGCTTACACGGTTAGCAAGGCGAGTCGGTATACAAGTAATCCGAAGTGGAACATTGGAATGGTATAGTGAGAGTACTAAGGTACTTAAGATATACTCGCGATTATGCTTTACACTATACTAGACATCCAGCGGTAATCGAAGGATATAGCGATGCTAATTGGATATCCGATATAAAAGACTCAAGGTCTACAAGCGGATTTGTGTTTACATTAGCAGGAGCTGCTATATCATGGAAATCTTCTAAACAAACGGTTATAGCTAGATCCACGATGGAATCTCGAGTTTATAGCGTTAGATAAATGTGGTGAAGAAGCCGAGTGGCTACGCCAATTTATAGAAGATATTCCAAGATGGACGAAGCCCGTGCCATAACTATGTATACATTGTGATAGCCAATCGGCGGTGGAAGGGCACACAATCATATGTATAATGGTAAGTCGAGACACATTCGTCGAAGACATAATACCATTAGACAACTACTCTCAACTGGCACAATATCCATTGACTATGTTAAGTCAAAGGAAAATTTAGCGGATCCGTTAACCAAATGGTTAAATAGAGAGTTAGTTGAAAGCTCGACGAGGGGAATGGGACTAAAGCCTCTGAAAAGTTAAACACAATGGAAAACCCAATCTAGATGATTTGGAGATCCCAAGAACTAGATTCAATGGGACAACCTAACTGTTAAAAGACTTGTAGCGTCACTGTGGGGGAATCTACCCCAAGTCCATTCCTATTAGTGACATCCCGAAAGGAAAAGGATAAGCCTATGGCTTTTAATGATTCTTACGCGTCGAAAATTCGAGCGGGGTAATACGGGTTACCTTTAAGAAATCACCTATGTGAGAGAGAAGTGGGGCCGCTTCGAGGAGAATTGTGTGAGGCTCAATTCTTAGACCCTCTCGCAGAACCAGGCGTATGTTCAGGGCCATGATTGAACATAGCTATGAGAATTGAAGTATGTTAGGATGATACTTGTGTCAAGCATATGATCGGCTACACAAAAAGCATAACGATTCAAGGACATCGCGTCTATCGATTTGCGAGTAGAGTAAATATGCTTGTACGAGCGAAGATTCAATGGGCATTCCCATATCTTCGTATGCAAGTTTTCGTCTGCCGGGCTTTATCACCTATTCCGCATTATTCCTTCATGTGGGGGATTGTTGGAAAAAAGTGTGTTTTGAAGGAAATAATGAGTTATTTTCTTAATTTGTTATTTGTTAAAATGACAAATTGATTGTTGGATTGTGTTCTACTCCATGAGTACATTGAAATCATATATTCATTTGTTCAAAATGGTTGAGAAATGAATGAGATATGAAGGCTCAAAGTTAATGGGTTGGAATGGGTAAAATGTGGTTATCCCACATTGGAAAAAGATGAAAAAGTGGCTAAGTTTAAATACTCCTACACTTTGGTAGGGAGTAAGATTGTGGTACATAGAGGCTCTCTCGCGCACAAAGTGCGCGGGGGTGCAAATCATGGACCGAAATAGGCTTCGGACTACCGAACTCGTAATGCGTGCGCGTCCGCGGACACGAATGTAGCTCCGAAATAGCCTCGTCCGCGCGAGCCCACTTTTTACAATTTTTTCCAAAAACTTGACCCAATTTTCTCGGAGGTGAGGCGGGCGCCCGGACTGCCCGAGGCGGGCGCCTCGACTCCGTAAGGTGCGGTGCCATTGGCAAGACTCCGAGGCGGGCGCTGAAGCCGTCCGAGGCGGCCGCACGGAAGTCGATAGAGGAGCCGGCCATAGAACCTCTTTGAGGCGGGCGCCTCGCGTTCCCCGAGGCGGGCGCACAGGCTCCGATGGTACATGCGGGAAAAATGATTTTACCATGTTTTGTAACGGCTCAAAAAGGTCGTTAATGAATGTGTAATTTCAACGGCCATATAAGCGATCAAAGCGGAGTTTATGAGCCAAATAATTATGCAATTATGTTAAAATAATTGTATTAATTAAGAAAATTAAAACATGGTTTAATTTTCTGTTATCTACTTGGATTATATAATGGCAAGAACACAACAAGAGAGAAAGACACACAGATTTTTCCAGAATTCCTCTCCTCTTCCTCTTGTTGCATTTTGAACAAATATTTTCCTTGGCCTCCTTGCATTGCATTCGTGGTGATAAAGTTCAAGCATCGACTTCAGTTCGCTGGAGGTATTCTTGTGCAACCACCGTCCGGTATATCCGTTTCATCCTGGGAGGCAAGCGTTCCATAACAACTCAAGCACAACGTGGTGAGGGGGCGTAATTTGTCTTAAGGAGAGTGTGATTTCACACGACTCGGATTCCTCGACAAATCTTTTTCATTATCTTTTCTTTTGTGTAATTTTGTTTTATTTAGTTTTCTACAATTTTCTATTATTGTGTAATAGTTATTCCAACAAAAAAATACTCCCTCCGTCCACTTACATACAGTTACTGTTCACGCGTGGATTAAGGAAAAAATAATGATATAAATGTTGTGAGTGTAAAAGTAAAATAGGAGAGAGAATGAGTGGAGGGAATAGTAAATTATAATGGTGTTGTGAGTATTAAAATAATGTAGGAGAGAGAATGAGTGGGGTAGGGTTAATTTTTTAATAATAAAAACTTTCCATTTTGGGTAAAAAAAACAAAGTGTGAAGTACTCCCTCCGTCCCACTATACTTGACACTTCTTTCCATTTTGGGCCGTCCCACTTCACTTGACACCTTCCAAAAATAATCTAGTTTTTATATTTTTATATTAGATGGACCCCACCACTAATTCTCTCTCTTCATTTTTCACCACTCAATTTATTCAACCAACACTACTATTTACCCCACTCATTCTCTCTCTTCATTTTCTATCACACATTTTCTTTATTTAATTGTTTCTTCTTAGTTTCCGTGCCCACTTCTTAGGTGTCAATTATAGTGGGACAGAGGGAGTATGTAATTGGACGCCCAAAATAGAAAGTGTAAAATATGTAAGTGGACGGAGGGAGTATTATAAATATTAATACAACTTTAAATAATAAATATGTAAGTACCTAGAATACTTTATTAATTCTTTTTATCTCATTCATTATTACACTCAAATAGTATATTAAATTTAATGAAACAATTTTAAAAAATTAGGATATAAAAGCTTTAAAGCATGAAGCAAAAAACGACAAAAAAAAAAAAAAAAAAAAACATTCCTTACTAGGATCCCCCAGAAGTTAGAGGAAAGGTTTTCTCTCCCTAAGATTTATCTCATAGGCGCTTCTGTGCGTGCATGTGTGTGTGTGAGTAGTGAAAAAAAAATAATTTCCAGTATTCCATATATGGACATAAAGGTTAGAAAGACTCGAGAACTGCATACATCCTTGCTTTTCTAGATCCACCTTCCCAATGAAAAAAATTCAATTACAGTAAAAATTATAGTATAAATTAATAATGTTGAGATCGATGAAATTTATTAATTTATAGAGTTATTAATTTATCGATAAATTAATAATTATTATTTTAAAGAGTTTTTAGCCAAGTACTATACACAAATAACATGAACACTTTAAAATATTCAACCATATCTCATGCATATACACAAATAACATGAACACTTTAAAATATTCAACCACTAGCCTAAGCCCATGTCCAAGATCACGTTTTTTGTTTTGTTTTTAAAATATTTTTTTTAATTAAATTTTTTTTTAAGGGCAAAATGGGAAAGGGACAAAATAGTGAGGGCAAAATGGAGATTTCGGCCGATGGAACTTTTCAAAGAACTGTTCATAGTGGAGCTTCCATTTATACTATAGATATCTCATGCATATTAGATAATACTCCCTCCCTCCCTCCGTCCCAGCCCAACCCAGTCCAAGCTTCACCATTTTGGTGTTGTCACAAAATTTAAAGAAAGTGTTGAGTGAAAAATGGTTGCGAGAGAGAATAAGTGAGTGAGTAAGACAAGTGGAACCCATATTTTAAATGTGTGAGGGAGAAAAGTTAGTGGGTATGAGAAGTGAGACCCATAATTTATAAATGTGAGTATAAGAAGTAGGATATGTATAATAGAATATTAATAACCCTTTTTCATTTTAGAAAATGTGAAGTTTGTAATGAGATACAAGGTAAAAAGTGAAGTTTAAGTTGGAACGGAGGGAGTATTCTATTTGATATGGTGCATCTGTTAGGCGAAAGAAAATGCTTTTAGCATGTAAAATTCCTCAAAATTTTATGATATAATTCGAAAATGTAACACCAGAATTATTGAATGCAATAAAAAAAATCATGAGGTTTGAATATCTTAATGGGTAGTTTCAAAAGAATTTTCTCCATGATTTCATCGGGTAAAAGAGTTTCTCCATCCTCAATTCAGAGTTTGAATATCTTCATTGTGCTTCTTTAGCTAGGTTAGGGTTTCTTCATGCACTGGCTTCTTGCATTATTTACACAAAATCTAGGGAGAAACGCGTTTCTCCATAAGTTATGGAGAAACGGGTCCCGACATGTCGCGCGACAATGAGCTAGATAGCCAGAAACCTATGAAAGTGATATCCAGAAACCTTCAAATGAATATCCAGAAACCTTCAAAATGTTTCTGGATATACATTTGAAGGTTTCTGATATCCGAAAACCTTCAATAGCAATTTTGGATATGCCTAACACATTTCCTGGATATGCACCTAACGGTTTTACGGATATGCACCTGCGGTTTACGGATATACATTTCACATCCTTCCTGGCTATCAAATACAAAGCTTCCGGATATCAACCGCAAAGCTTGCTATCAATCTGAAAAGCTTCCGGATATCCGAAGCTTTTGGTCTTGGCGCTTGGGTTTTTTTACGGTTATCGAATGTAAAGGCCACATTTATGAAAAACACGTTTCTCCATAGTTATGGAGAAACGCGTTTCTCAGCAGACGCACTCCATTATTTATGGGGTATTATATTATGAGGTTTGATGATATATACGCCGACCAATTTGGTATGGACGACACCGTTTTTTATTACAAAAATGCCATCCCTTTATAAAGACTACTTTAACCCTTCTGATGTAGTACGAATTGTGGAGTCAAGGAAGCAAGGTGTGGCATGGAAGAAAAGTAGCGGAACCAAGCCAAAAGGTGTAGGATGGAAGAGAAGTAGCGGAACCAAGCCAAAGAAGGAGCACCGGTGAGTATGATGGTATTGGCATAATTTTGGACAAAAAAAGAGGGATAAATTTTTTAAAAGGCAAATTGCAATTTAGGCTCTCGTATTTTAATTTCATTGAGATATAGGGTAGAATATGGTTCATAATTATCAATTTGGGGTTATAGAGGAAAATTACTAAAAACTCCTAGCTAGCTAGATCAGAGTTTTTAATGATTTTCGTCAATGTCAATATTGGGCCACTAAATTGCAATTTACCCTTCTTTAAATTCTTTAAATTGAACACTCATTTTTGTCAATGAGATCTTACTTACTGATGATGCGTTGATTGGTTGATTGATTGATGCCAATTGTTAGACCCCACATGAGACCCCCATTGAGTTTAATAGATCTTGAACATTAATCTCAAAACAAAACAAAATATTTGGTTGTGGTTAGATTGGAGCCGTAAGTTGCTCTCAACTTCTCAACTAAAGATGTCCGGTCGGTTCGAATCGACGGTTCCGATTCTGAACCGGCGATTCAGCCAATCATGCAGCCTTGAACCGTAAGTGGACAGGATATAAACGGTTCCGGTTCACGGTTTCGAACAGTCCGTATGGTTCCGATTTCGGTTTTGAACCGTGATTTTCAAAAAAAAAATTATTTTTTATTTGTTATGTTTTTTGATATATTTTTAAATTTTGTAAATTGTAATAAATTTTGTATATATTTTTTTGTTTTTTACTTGTTACCAATTTAAATAAAATTACATTAAAAAGTATTTTTATTAATAAACCGCCGGTTCGCCGGTTTTAAAAAAGATGAACCTTAACTGAACCGGGTAACCGCCGGTTCCGATTCAAAGGCAATTCCGGTTCAACGGTTTCGATTTTGCCCCGATTCTTGGATGGTCCGATTCCGGTCCGAACCGCCGGTTCAGGACCGGATGGGCATCTCTACTCTCAACCATTGATCTAAAACTAGTACATTGCATTAAATTTATGTATTTTTCTATTTTTCAGTTTATATAAATATATACTCCCTCCGTTCATTTACATGGTTCCCAGTTACTGTTCTCACGTAAATTAAGGAGGAAATATTATATTGAAAGTGTTGTGAGTGTGAAAATAAAATAGGAGAGAGAATGAGTGGAGGGAATAGTAAATTATAATGGTGTTGTGAGTATTAAAATAATGTAGGAGAGAGAATGGGTGTAAGAAATAGTAAAGATTCTTTTCCATTTTAGGTAAAAAAAACAAAGTGTGAACCATGTAAATGGACGGAGGGAATACACACACACACACACACACACACACACACATATATATATATATATATATATATATATATATATATATATATATATATATATATATATATATATATATATATATATATATACTCCCTCCGTCCCACGTGATAGTGGACTAACTTTTTGGGTGTAGGAATTAAGAAAAAGTGATGTAAGAAAGAGAAAAAGTTAAATGTTGTGAGTATGAAAAATTAAATAGGAGAGAGAATGAGTGGGAGGAATAGTGAGGAGAGAGAATGTTGTGAGTGTAAAAGTGAAGTAGGAGAGAGAATGAGTGGGTGAAATAGTGAATATTCTTTGCCATTTTGGGAAGTTTGCATTCACGTGGGACGGACCAAAATAGAAATAAGTTTGCATTCATATGAGACGGAGGGAGTATATAATACACACACACACACACACACATATATATATATATATATTTAATGCTTACATCAAATAATCGTTTGTTCTTATTTTTACGTAATCTTTCATTATTTTTCATTTGTGAAGGTGTGACAAAAGAAGATCGTGGTTGTGGAAAGCTAGTAGTGAAATCATTATTGATCCTCTCTTTAGAATATTCCCAAAAAGTTTGTATAACTTTTTGATGTCGAATGAAGCCTTGAGATTGATACCGAACGAAAAGAATCAGAAACAATGGGTTACAAACCCTAGATAAAGAAAGCCTCAGTTTTTTCTTTATTTTCTTTATTCAATAATCAACAAGTCTAATTTTCGGATTTACCCTATGACCCTATTTTATATGACTCCTACGACTTAAAAAACAAGTCAAAACTTACTAAAATTACCCCTAAGCTATATAGTGACATAATAGGACTCAAAAATAACAAAATATCTCCTAAATCTTTCTAAAACATCCAAATACTACCTATCTAATAATAATTCCGAAAATACAAAGAAAATAATAAAAGATAAGTAAATAATAATTCCAGAATCTGTCGTCGATCTGCATCATCCTTTCCTTTTTAGAAAAAAATCGTCCTCGAATTTGACAGGTTGCTTTAGGAAATACCTCTTGAAATTTATTTTTAAATCGTTGACGAACTTTATACTTACGATTGCTTTTCACTAAATTCATCCAATCCGTCCAAAAATATGTAACACAATCTTCAAATAACAATTTCTTGATAGCCTGATGACAAATCTGACCGGAGAACAACCAATCGAAAGGATCTTCATACGGATAAAAGCATTTAACGAACCCAAAATTCCTTGACAATTCATCTGACGGAAATTTTGAACAACGTGTTTTTCGATCAACCGAGTATGACCTTTCCACTTGATAAATATCACATTCACACATGTCAAAAATCGGAGGTTTTGACCAATCATCAAACTGATCAAAATTGTCTAATAAAACAAAGGGTGATGATAGATCATCAAAAACACTTTCAACAGTAACGATGGATAATGGGACGCGAAATACATCTGGATATGACATACCTTCAATCCCCGGACTCTCGATTTCTGCCTCGATATCCCTTGAAAAAGGATCTGCCGAATTCCTGGACCCAATTTCGTGACCCTAGTTGAAGGGAGTGACCCCTTCATGAAACTCCATGTCATCGGATGATAAATCCGAATCTAAACCCATCGGTGGATGCTTCACACGCGCCTGAAAAATCTGGAGTTGTTGAATCTGCTTTCGCACTTCGTCTACCTCAATATCACGTATGCCACGTTTGCGATGATGAATGTCTTGACTGGAATTCGCTCCACGGTTCCTTCCACGAACATCTTTTCCGCCACGAACACTACGCCCTCGTTCGGCCATCAATATCGATACCCTCGTCCAGGAATCTGATACCAAATGATGTCGAATGAAGCCTTGAGATTGATACCGAACGGAAAGAATCAGAAACAATGGGTTACAAATCCTAGATAAATAAAGCCTCAGCTTTTCCTTTATTTTCTTTATTCAATAATCAACAAGTCTAATTTTCGAATTTACCCTATGACCCTATTTTATATGACTCCTACGACTTGAAAAATAAGTCAAAACTTACTAAAATTACCCCTAAGCTATATAGTAACATAATAGGACTCAAAAATAACAAAATATCTCCTAAATCTATTCTAAACCATCCAAATACTACCTATCTAATAATAATTTCGAAAATACAAAGAAAATAATAAAAGATAAGTAAATAATAATTCCAGAATCTGCCATCGATCTGCATCACTTTTCCTTCACAAGTGACATCTTCTCTTGTGTTTCAATATGATTATTCTCTTGTGTTTGAATAAAAATACTCCAACATTGAAAGCTTCATACGTGAATCAAGAACAGACCCAGAAGCAAGAACCGTACTATAATGAGCCCAATATTTGTCAAACTTTTCTTTCATCTTTTTACTCATTTCACTTATCAACTCATCTTCATTCAACATGTTTTTTTCTCAATAAATGTTCAATTTTTCAAACTTGCATAAAATATAAGTTGGCCGTAGGATAAGAAGAGCCTGAAATCAAGTTTGTAGTGTCATAAATGTTTTGGTCAAATTTCAACAATCGTTACCAATGACAAGAAAAATGACTAAAGTGATAAGAATCAGGGTACAATGATTATCGAGTTGAATAGAAATGAACACAAGATATTTGTTGACTAGGGAAAGCCCTTGAACAACTCGTTCGCTGGCATAAAACCCCGGAGGTTTAGGAACCTGCTTTGACCAAAAGTTTACTAAGTATTTTGATGATTACAGAACTATGAGCGTATACAAAGGGAGCTTAAGCTAGTGAAGAAGTGTGTGTAAATACAGGTGTGTATCCCCTTTTATACCTCAAGTAACGGCTAAAACATAAGAAAAATAACTGCCCTAGAATCTCGGAAAACATGTTGATCTTTGCGGAGATATTTGCGCCACTTCGTTAATGAAGAACATAATGATCCGTTGCTGAAGATTTTGATGAAGAGACGTCGTTGAACTAGTCTTCTATTTCATTGACACGTTCCCTGAAAAGTAGGGTTAACGTAACAATAGTTTCAACCTGCAAGATGATCAAGATGTAATAGGACAACTCAAGTTGTTAGTACCAAGATGCTATGTGCAAGTTGAAACAAGTTGACTGAAAATGTAGGGCCTAACAATTGCCCCCAAACTTTTTGAATTTTAAAAAAGAATATAAAGAGACAAAAAATTTAAAAAGTTTGCCAAAAATGGTAAAAGGCGTACGGCGGTTTTAAATGAAAAGGTTTTGATAGGACAGTTTTGAGTGGTTCCAAGGCAAAAGTCATGATTCTTCTCTAGACATCCAACCGCCTTCAACCTCTTCCTTAAATAAATTAAAGTCCTCCTCTAACTCTCCCTTTCACAAAATCAAAAAAGTAGCTTTCAAGGAGGTTCTAGAGGAATACTCAGGGAAGAAGGTCGGAGAGAAAAATCAAGTAAAAATTTCCGGTGAGTCTTCCGTCCCAACTTAACTTTCTATCTGTAATTTGTTGTTTCAACTTTGAAAAAATGGGTCGAAAGAAAATTGCCATTATCGAGAGCGACGAGGGTTTGCCTGAGGGTTTCACAACCCAAAAATTGTTGAAAGAACCCGATAATGAAAAATGCTTGATTCCTAAGGCCAACCTGGAAATTATTAAGAAAAACCACGCAATGCCATACAAAACCATTTTCTATACCCACCCCGACTTGACTTCTGATTGCTATTCCTCCGATTGGGTGTGCTTTCCGGAATATCCTTTCGTTATAGGCTTAAAATTTCCCTTCCCCAACTTGATCAACAAATTCTTTTCTTGCACCAAACTTAACTACGCCCAACTAATGCCTCAAGGTTGGAGGTACTTGCAAACCCTAGTTAAATTAGGAGAGAGAACCGATCTGACTGTTGGTTTAGAAGAGTTGGCCTACACTATGGATTTAAGGGGTTTTGGCCCTGGAAGCTATGGCTTTAGGGTTAAGAGCGGTGAGCCTATCTTGATCTCTAACAATGATCCCGCTGGTAGAGGATGGAAGAATAAATTTTTCTTTGCAAGGAGAGATACCCTGGGTCAAGAGGAGGGTGTAATTTCCAAGTGGAGGTCTCAAGGTAGTGCAAATAATTTTCCTTATTCTACTATTGTTTCTTAATATTCTGATGGCTAACCACTAGAATTTCTTTTTGTAGAAGTTGCTTGTCAGCGCTATTTCTGGGGCAAGAAGAAACGGGAGAGAACGTAAACAAGATTTTCCAATTGGGTGTATCTGATAGGACTTTTAAGGCATTCCCAGTTGAGTTCTCTGTTGGAGGTGTTGAAGGTGAGGTAGAAGTTGATCCTGGAGAAAGTTTACCCCCAAGCTTACTTAAAATGTCTACAGGTTTGATACCTCAAAACCTCTATTTATTCACAAGTTGCTCTAATCTTCCAGTTGTCCTAATTTTCTATGTCCTTATTGCAGCTACACGCTCCAAGGCCACCGTGAGTGATGCAGACCTCTTTGGCGAAGCTAAGGCAAAGAGAACTGCAAAGAGAGGTAGCAAGCCCCCAACTCCTCAATCTGCGGTATCCAGCTCTGAGGTAAATGCATCCAAGAAGAAGGAGGAATCAAAGAAAAGAAAATTGGTTGAAGCTGAAGCCACAGATGTAGGTGGTGCTTTGAATATGGAGAAATCAAGAGATAAGTTTCGTGATGTGATGACAGAATTTGTTGATAAGGTAAAACAAGAAAATGTTGAACCTTATGCCAAAGATTTTTATGAAGCACTAACATTTCTTTTACACAGGTCTCGGATATTATGAGTCCTATAATGGACGAAGTCAACATTTTGAAGATCAAGGCTGCTAGATGTAGCCACGAAGCTGAGGAATCAAAGAAGTTAGCCAACAAAAGTGTTGGGGAAGTGGAGAGACTGAAGAAAATTATTGAGGCTTTAAGAGAGGAGGTGAAAGTTGTTCGTGCTGAGAAGGTGAAGGAGAATGAAGCTCACTTGAAGGAGCTTGATACAACAAAGGGAGACTTCAATTTTAATACCACTAAAGCACTGTTGGAAGCCAGGATTCAGCTTATGGAGGAGTACAAAAATGGACAAGCTCCAACCTGGGACTTGGAGGAGGAAAGAAGGACTTTAGAGGACCATATTGGAGAACCAGTTGATGGGGAGGAGGTGAACTCACCGGCCCTTGAAACTATTAACCAACTGGTTGAGGATGCTAACAACATTTTGAGTACCGCAGTAGTAGCTCAAGATGAAGAAAATGATCAAGGAAAAGAGTCAACTGTACCACCGGTGGCAGCATGCCAAAATGTTTGAATGATTTTGAAAGTTTTTAAGTAGTTTGGAAGGAGGAGAAACAAAAACAATTTTTGCCTATTTGTCACACCATTGGTGGGCATCAAATGGGGGGTCTGTCCCCAAAACAAGTTTATTTTGGTATGTAATGGCTCGTAAGAGCCCAAACAATTTATTTGGGGGTACTAGGTTGGTCTAGTACTCCAAGCTTTCTTAGGTTTTGAGGGATTGGTTGGCTTATCCAACTTGTCCTTTAGTTGCAAAATCTTTTGGAAACATTTCAAAGTTTTAAAGAAGTATTTTAGGTTTTTCAGAAATACTTGTTTGTTCATAGATAACATGTTGATGTTATAAACAGTAGGTAACATGTTAATGTTACAACCAATAGTCACAACTTGAATAAGTGTGAAATCGTGCGCCCAGGCGAAGGTGTCAAAACCTTAATTCTTTAGAAAAGATGTAAATCTTTTAACTATAAGCAAAATGTACCTTTGATCAGAGGTAAATCGTTTGAAGGAACAGAACAAGTATCAGCCGTCCTGGCGTGTCAACATGTTCCATCCCTCTCCAGCTAAATTTTCAACATGTTGGAGCCGTACTGGGTTGTTAACACGTTGAACTTTTCTTCCTTAGGTTCAAACATGTCGGAGCCGTACTGGCGTGTTAACATGTTTGACCTGCTCCAATTTAGGTCTCAACATGTTGGAGTCGTACTGGCGTGTTAGCATGTTGAGCCTACTCCGCACGTTCAAGTTGCATACCTTGCAAAACAAATTCATGTTAGGATTGGGTGTTAGCGTAGCTAACACCCCTCCGATGCTTAAGTTAGTAAGGATTTCTAATAAAATTGAAAATTGAAATACGCGAATGAACTTGGCACAAATTAAATCATACCTGAGAAGTCTAGTTGTTAACAACTTGACTTACATAAAATAAAGCTTCAAATGAATGGCATTCCAACTCCTAGGGACCCTTTCTCCACTTGGGGTTGACAGCCAATATGCTCCTTTGCCAGCTTCAGCATCGATGAGATATGGTCCCTCCCACTTGGGAGCTAATTTACCTGCATTTAATTCTCTTGTATTTTGAAATACTTTTCTCAAAACTAAATCACCAACCTGGAATCTTCTTATTCTGACGTTCTTGTTGTAAGATCTAGCAATCCGTTGTTGATAGGCTGCCATTCTTATCTTGGCTAAATCCCTGATCTCATCAATTGTATCTAAATCTTGGGTTAGCAAGAGATTATTTTCATCTTGAGTTAATAAACCATACCTTGCTGTTGGGATTGTCACCTCGACCGGGATTACAGCTTCTGCTCCAAATACCAAGGAATATGGAGTTCTACCTGTGGCCCCTTTTGTAGTGGTCCTGTCTGCCCAAAGTACAAGTGGTAACTCTTCAGCCCACTTTCCTTTCTTTTGATCTAGGCGTTTCTTCAAGTTGTTCACGATCAACTTGTTGCTTGATTCAGCTTGACCATTGGCTTGAGGGTGGACAGGTGTGAGCATGATCAACTTGATGCCCCAGCGAGCACAAAAATCTCTAGTTTTCTTACTTATGAATTGGGATCCATTATCACATATGATCTCTGATGGAACGCCAAACCTGCTAATAATATTTTTCTTTAAAAATGAAATTACCTCCTTGTCTCTCACTTGCACATAGGCCTCTGCCTCGATCCATTTTGAGAAGTAATCAGTCATTGCCAACATGAACACCTTGCCTCCAGGGGCTTTAGGCAACTTGCCCACAATATCCATGCCCCATTGCATGAAAGGCCAAGATGAGACGATAGAATGTAGAGGTTCAGCAGGTTGATGCAAGATGTTACTGTGTCTCTGGCAGGCATCACACTTCTGCACGTAGCTCATGGCACTTGACGCATAGTTGGCCAATAATAACCAGTCTTGAGGGCCTTTGACGCTAATGCTTTCCCACCAGAATGGTTTCCACATATTCCTTCATGGATTTCTTTTAGCACCAATTCAACCTGCTCATTATCGATACATCTTAAATAGTGCCCTGCAAAAGATTTCTTGAATAGCACATCATCTATCAAAACGAAAGTTGAAGTACGAATCTTAAAAGATCTAGCATTCTTAATATCTGGCGGAATAGTCCCAAGTTGAAGGAACTCAATTATAGGTTGGGTCCAAGATGGTCTTGCATCTTGTGCCCCACTAGGTTGAATAATCGCTTGAGTTTCCTCAACTTGGTCTATTACCGGGTACTTAACATAAATAATGGGTATATTAGTATGCAACATTGATTTGCAAGTTGAACCCAAGTTGGCCAATGCGTCCGCCTCTGCATTCTCTTCCCTAGGGACCTGTTCCAAAGAGAATGATAGGAATTTTGAAGCCAAAGCCTTAACATGTTGGAGATATAGAGTCATCTTGGACTGCTTCGCCATATAACTGCCATTAAAATGGTTAGCGAGCAATTGAGAGTCAACATATACATTTATATGCGTAATATTTAAACTTAAAGTTGTAGTTAAACCCATGATTAAAGCTTCATACTCAGCTTCATTATTTGTTGCATTGAATTCACAAGATACAGCTTGAGGTATGATATCACCTTGAGGGGACTTTAGAACTATTCCCAAACCAATTCCTTTGGAATTTGAAGCTCTATCTGTAAACAGTGTCCAAAATCTAGGAAGTGTTTTACCTTCAAGCTGTTGTACTTCCAGTTCCACCTCGGGCTGCAAACTTGGACTGAAGTCAGCTACGAAATCGGCTAGAGCCTGAGATTTGATGGCTGTTCTTGGCTCATATGAAATGTCGTATGTGCTCAACTTGACCGACCACTTGGCCAACCTTCCTGACATCTCTATGGTTCTTAACACATTTCTCATAGGGTAGTTAGTTCTAACAGTTATAGAATGTGTTTCAAAATAATGACGCAGTTTTGTAGCAGGAGTAGTTAAGGCCAAAATTAACTTTTCAAGATGAGAGTACCTCGTTTCAGCATCTAGTAAAGACATACTTATATAGTAAACAGGATGTTGTTCACCTTGGATTTCTTTCACCAATCTTTGCACTAAGCTGCATTCTCAGATACAACCAAATATAAATAAAGGTGCTCACCATGTTCTGGTTTGGCAAGTAGGGGTGACATCATCAAGTATTCTTTAAGTTGTTTAAAAGATGCCTCATGTTGGTCAGTCCATTGGAAGAGTTTATTCTTTCTTAACACTTCGTAGAATAACCTGCACTTATCAGATGATTTAGATATAAATCTATTTAAGGCAGCTACTCTACCTGTTAACCTTTGGACGTCTTTGATATTCTTGGGAGACTCCAAGTTGAGAATGGCTTTGATACATTCGGGACTAGCTTCAATTCCTCTTTTGGTCACCATGTAGCCCAAGAATTTTCTGCTCTAACACCAAAATTGCATTTTCTTGGATTAAGTTTCATGTTGAAGGCTTTGAGATGTTGAACGCCTCAGCAAGATGCTCCACGTGATCTTCAATATGCTTGGACTTTACTACCATATCATCTATGTAGACTTCCATTGTCTTGCCAAGTTGATCCTTAAACATCTTGTTCACCAGCCTTTGATAAGTTGCCCCTGCATTTTTAAGACCAAATGGCCTAGCAATATAACAATATATACCTTAGAGTCATGAATGCCGTATCCTCTTGATGCGAGGGCTCCATTTGAATTTGTTGATATCCCGAGGACGCATCCATGAACGTCAAGATATCGTGGCCGGTGTCTCATCAACTAGAGAATCAATATAAGGAAGAGGGAACGGATCTTTCGGACGGGCCTTGTTGAGTACGTGAAGTCCACGCATACTCGCCACTTGCCGTTCCTCTTCTCTACCACCACAATATTGGCTAACCACCTTGGATATTGAACCTCTCTGATCATCTTGGACTTCAAAAGCCTCTCAACTTCATCTTTTATAATCTGGTTCCGCTCCTGGGCGAACTTTCTTCTTTTCTGGTGGACAAGATGGATGGTTGGATCAATGTTCAACTTGTGAGTAATGATGTCCTTGCTTATTCCTGTCATGTCCTCATGCTTCCACGCAAAACAACACTTCCGACTCTTCAAGAACTCAATCAGCTCCTCCTCAATTTCGGATGGAAGGTCTGTACCAACTTGCACTTGGGCCTCAGGGTTTGACTCATCAACAGAAACACTTTTCGTCTCATGCTCCACTGCTTCAAGAACATCCTGGGCCTTTTTCTTTAATTGCTATGCTTGACGAGGGACTGAACTTGCTTTCATGTTAACCTTGTAGCATTCTTTAGAAACCTGCTGATTTCCCTTCAACTTGGCCACACCCCAAGGTGTTGGGAACTTGACGCACTGGTGATAAGTTGACGGCACGGCCTTCATGTAGTGGATCCAAGGTCTTCCCAAAATGACATTGTACGAGGAAGAGCATTCAATCACGCAGAACCTTTCCATAGAATTCATACCCTCCAAATAGATAGGCAACTTGATTTCTCCGACTGTTTGCTTTATTTCACCACTGAACCCTACCAGTACGGACGAATTCCTCACAACTTCGGACAAAGGGATGCCCATATCTTCAAGAGCATGAGTGAAGATTATGTTGACTGAGCTGCCGTCATCAATCAGAATTCTCTTGACCACACAATTAGCAATCTGCACCTGGACAACTAGACCATCATGATGGGGGTCCACCATGTTGTCCTTATCTTCATCTTCAAAGGAGATAACTTGACCATCTGTGAAGTCACGACGCCTTGAGGGCAATTCTGACTGATCCTCCTTAGAACTCTTGGCATGACGCTTGGCTGCAGAGTAAGTTGTGCCACAAATATGGGACCCACTTTGAAATAACATTTACTACCTTGGTGGGTGGAGGAGGTGCAACTTTCTCGGGTGCAGATTTGCTCCACGAATCAGGTTCTTTGGACTCACTTCTGACCCTCTTCTTGCCCAACAAATCCTTAAGAAGACCCTTGGATAATAGATGAGCAATCTCCTTCCTCAAGGCAAAACAGTTCTCAGTGGTATGCCCAAAATCCTCATGAAATGCGCACCACTTGGACTTGTCCTTCCAAGTTGTGGACTTGTCACTCTTCTTGGGCCATCTTGTTTTGTCTCCAAGATTTTCCATGGCGCACAGGACTCCTGCAATGTCCACAGAAAAGCAGTAATCCGAAATTTTAGGATAGTCATTATCATCCTCATCTTGATCATCATCTACAAAATGAACTTTAGAAGATTCAGATTTAACAGGGGGTTTGCCCCTGTTAGACTTATAATGATGGGAATCCGATTTTCTGTCAGAGGGCTCAAATAGAGGGGTAGGGGTCCTCCCAGTTGACTTCCTTATTGCCAGGCTGTCGTCCTCCAATCTGATGAAAGGCAAGGCTCTGGTTCTGATTTCTTCAAGTTGTTTCGCAGGAGTCATCACCAACTCATTATAAAATAGAGAGCTCTTCTTCAAGCCTATACGGAATGCTTAGTAGGCGTGGACACGTCCAAGTTGGGTATAGTCACCGCCTCACTTGTTAAACTGTGCAAATATTCTTTAAGACTTTCGTTAAGTACATTGCACAATTCTATAAAGGTCACTAGTCAACTTGTCAAATGCCCTATTGCACGAAAATTGATTAATAAACATATTGACAAGTTGAGCATAAGAAGAAATAGAGTTTAGAGGAAGTCCTGTTAGCCATTTTAAGGCCGGTCCTCACAAAGTTGAGCCAAAACCCCTGCAAAAACATGCTTCTTTAAAAACAGGGGGGATACTTATGATATCCATTGATTCACGATACGGCCAATACATGCTCTTTGGATCGGTGCTCCCATCATACTTCTTCATATGAGGGACTGAAAATTTCTTTGAGATCTCCACACTAGCTATTGCTGGAACAAAACGAGATTCGTTATAGCAAGTTGGAGAAACTTGGTGATACGGCAAGTTGACTCCAGGCACGCTCCGAAGCAAATCTTTTATAGTCTGCATTTCCTTAACAAGTTGACTCTCTGCGAAAAGAGGATTGTTATTAAACTGAGATGCAGAAGTATCAAAAGCATTAAAGAAACTCCCTGTTTGCCCCATCGAAGGCGTGGCATAGGTATAGCAAGATGACAACACAGGTTGGCTAGCTGAAAGGCTGAATCTTGGTTTCACGATTGGAATAGACGTCACGATTGTGCTTTCTGCTGGAAAGGTACTGGACATAGGGATATCTCCAGAATGGCTTGGTCCTGTACCTGCATCAAATAAAGATCTAGGGTACAAAGGTGAAAATGGGGTAGATACTTGAGTTTCAGCTTGCTTCCCTTTGCGCAGGTTATCAATGGCATTGAATATCATGGCGTTCGTATGCTCCTGAGTATCCAACCGGTCATTCACTTTCTTCAACATATCGGCCATGTTGGACATTATCTCCAGATTGACAGCTTCCGCATTCAAAGATGGATTGCCTTGGGCGCCAAAAATAGGAAGCGGCCGACTCCTCTCATCTTGACTGCCGGACGATGGATTAGTCATTTCTACGCAAATAATCAAAGTTTCCCACGGACGGCGCCAAATTGTTTTGGTCAACTTTCAACAATCGTTACCAATGCCAAGAAAAATGACTAAAGTGATAAGAATCAGAGTACAATGATTATCGAGTTGAATAGAAATGAACACAAGGTATTTGTTGACTAGGGAAAGCCCTTGAACAACTCGTTCGCCGGCATAAGACCCCGGGAGGTTTAGGAACCTGCCTTGATCAAAAGTTTACTAAGTATTTTGATGATTACAGAACTATGAGCATATACAAAGGGAGCTTAAGCTAGTGAAGAAGTGTGTGTAAATACAGGTGTGTATCCCCTTTTATACCTCAAGTAACGGCTAAAACATAAGAAAAATAACTGCCCTAGAATCTCGGAAAACATGTTGATCTTTGCGGAGATATTTGCGCCACTTCGTTGATGAAGAACATAATGATCCGTTGCTAAAGATTTTGATGAAGAGACGTCGTTGAACTAGTCTTCTATTTCATTGACACGTTCTCTGAAAAGTAGGGTTAACGTAACAATAGTTTCAACCTGCAAGATGATCAAGATGTAATAGGACAACTCAAGTTGTTAGTACCAAGATGCTATGTGCAAGTTGAAACAAGTTGACTGAAAATGTAGGGCCTAACAATAAAAGGCTACAGAAATTCACATATTTTCTCTCCCTTACTCCACTCATCCATTGAAGGACAATACATATAATTCCTATCATTTAATCAACTGAAGAAGAGTAAAAACTTTCTTATATATAATGACACTATCTAATATCAAGTAAGTTGAATTTCAACGAGTAGACACATCCAAGCGCAAACCAACATGTGTGTCAATATTACCAACTTGTCTCATATTTTTCAAATTTTTTCATCTTACTCTCAGGTCAACCATACTTAACAGATTCCCTTATCTTATGCAAAGCAATATTGACCACTTTCAAACCTTCTTGAACAATCAAATTTAATATGTGGGCACAACAACGAATATAAAAAAAAATCACTGTAACAGAACAGGCTATTATCCAAAAAATCAAGTTGTTCTTTCAAGTTGTCTTGCATATTTTCATTACTAGATGCATTATATAATGTCAAAGAATTTTTTTTTTTCTCAAATCCCCACTCTTTTAATACTCAAGCAATGTTTTTGCTATTTCGACTCCTGAATGTGGAGGTGTCATGTGATCAAAATTAAAAATCTTACTATTCAGTTTTCAATCAACATAATGAGCGGTCAAACAAATGTAACATTCACTACTACATGTTGTTCAAAATCTGAAGTTAAACAAATTCTATTGGGAGTATTTTTCACAACTTTCTTAAGTTTTACTTTCTCTCAAGTATATTGCATTACTGTCTAAAACAACAGTATTTCTAGAGATGCAATTAAATTCAGGATTCAAATACCTCACAAAACTTTGAAAACTATCATACTCAACAAAAGAAAATGGTAAATCATGCTTAATTATTGCCTGTGCTAATAGGCCGCGTGCAATCTTTTAATCAAGTTTTCTGGTTTTAACATTCCCCTCATGATCAATAACCATTTGACCTATATCATAATACTTCAAGTTGGGACATTTTAGAAGATGACGCTTACATTGTGAAGTCCCATATTTTTTCACACCACACTTATACGCTTGTGAACACCATTTACATATGGCTCTTGGAATTCCATCTGGATGATTATAGTGTTTGTCAAAATAATTTCACACATCAAAATATTTTTTACATGTTTTATCAGAAATAACCTTAGGTTTAGACTGCTCACTAGATTCAGTAATTTCTACGTCCTCAAATTTATTATCATCCACATTGCCACATTGGTACTTCGTTTAACCGAGCTAGATGCCATTTCTGATATAAACAACAAAACAAAGCAAACAAGATGAAAACAATTAAATCAAATTTCAATGAAATAAATTAATAAACCAAGTAAACTATGAAACATGTTTGAACAACCAATACAATTATCTCCAAATATTGATAGTAGTTTTTTTTTTTTTTCCAAAGATCACAATTTTAAAAATATGAGCTAACTCAAATATTGATAATAATTACACACATTGTTAAATTCTAAATTGGAATTATGGAGGTTTAGGCTTAGGTTGATTTAGCATCTCCCAGCTAATACAACATAGCAACTGTGACCAAATCGGCAACTTTTTGCTACACATACACACACGGAAACACGGTCAAAGCAGGAAAAAATTGAACCCTACCTAAAAAGATCTATGCAGTACTAAATTCAACGTTATAACAGTTGGCTTAACTGAAATAATTCCATATTTGTTAGAGATATTATTTTACATTGAGAATTAACAAATCTTGCCTATGACATATAAAGATCTTGGGCCATTTCCTTTGACACCAATTGGTTTGAAGGTGAAACTTCAGACTTTAAAATGGTATCAGAGCATGTCCATACACGTGCAGGTTCAACGGCCCACAATGTTACTCCGAACCACCTGATTAATAAGTCCACGTTGTAAGCCTTTGGCAAAGTCCGACTACACGTGAGGGGGCTTGTTAGAGATAGTATCTCACATTGAAAATTGACAAATCTTGCCTATGATATATAAAGATCATGTGCCACTTTCCTTGACACCAATTGATTTTAAGGTGAAACCTCATACTTTAAACTTTAACTTTAAACTTTAAGAACATCAGTTTTAACTTTTAAGTAGTAAAGCTCGGTGGATATAAAGCTTTGAGCAGATTAAAACAAAGAATTTGATATAAAATAAGATCAAGCACGAAAAAGAATGATTCCCTACATGGATTTCCAACCAAA
Organism: Adenophora triphylla var. japonica; assembly: GCA_022495995.1. NCBI lineage: Eukaryota > Viridiplantae > Streptophyta > Magnoliopsida > Asterales > Campanulaceae > Adenophora > Adenophora triphylla. The sequence continues at coordinate 215,090 of JAFEMH010003416.1, forward strand.
CATGACATCAAATGAACATGAAAACACCAAATAAATAAGAAACATAAAAACAACTGATTGTAGGTTAAAGCAACAAAAAACAAATAATCTAAAAATGCTTACAGACAAATAATAAAGTTTTCAAACGCTTGGGTTTGCACCGGAAAGCATACCCTGAGACAAAGACCTTGAACCCTTCAAGTCAATTCCAAGGCAAGAAGTTAACCGAGTCGATGACACCGCTGAATGCAGCAGTAACAGTGATTGAACACAACCCACTCTAGCAATTGATCTTAAAAAAACACCCAAATTCAAGAATAAGTCAAAAAAATGAAACTATAACTCAAAATTTAAAACAAGATTGCATTTTTTCAAAGAAAATCACATACCTGCAAGTGTAGAGAATCACTCGAACAGGTCCGGAACAAAGAAATTGAGAGTCATAAGTGTGTCGGCGACAGCATTTGATCGAAAGAGGGAAAGAGATTAGAGAGCGAGGGCAAAGAAATTAGGGATGTCCAAATCGGAATCGGAACCGGCCCGAAACCGTGGAACCGTCACGAATCGAAATCGGAACCGCCTCGAATCGGAACCAGCCGAAATCGTAACCGACGGTTTGGTGGTCCGGTTCCGATTTCCACTTTTTAAAAACCGTGAACCGGCGGTTTCGAACCGCCCGAACCGGAACCATCAAAAACCGTAACTGGAACCGTTAGAAACCGTCAGATTCGTCAGAATATATCCGTTTAGTTTTTTCTATTTTTTATATATCTTTTTGTTAAATAAATCAATAATAAAAAAAGTCTAATATATTATTTCCTATTCAATAAAAAATTAAAAGAAAATAAAAAATAAATATTGGGTAGTCCGTCCTATTTTCTTCTATATACTTTCATTTGTTTAGTTTTTTTTTTTATCTTTTTTTCTATTCCTTTTTGTAAAATAATCACTAAAAAGAAAGTCTAAAATATTATTTCCTAGTCAATAAAAAATTAAAAGAAAATAAAAAATAAATATAGGTTAGTCTGTCCCTCTTTTCTTCTATATGCTTTCATTTGCTTAGTTTTTTTCTATTTTTTTTTATATACCTTTTTGTAAAAAAAAATCACTAATAAAAAATTCTAAAATATTATTTTCTAATTAATAAAAAATAAAAAAAAACTGAAAAAATAAAGGGTAGTCCTTGTCCGTCCTTATTTTCTTTTATATACTTTCATTTGTTTAGTTTTTTCTATCATTTTTCATATAACTTTTTGCAAAAAAAATCAGTAACAAAAAAATTATAAAACTGTTTTTTCTATTCAAAAAAAAAAAAACAAGCAAATAACAAAAACTCTTGAACCGCCGGTTCGGAACCGAAATCGTGAACGACGGTTCCGTCTCGATTTCACATTTTTCGGAACCGAAACCGGTGGTTTCGAACCGAAACCGTAAATGATCATCCCTAAATGAAATTGAAAAGTTTAAATGAAAAGAAAACCCTAGAAAAGGAACAGGCGACGTCGTTTTGTGTCGATCACTGAAAGAAAAAAAAAGTGGGTAAGCCCGCCCCGCTCCGTCCCAAACCCGTTTAGCCCGCATTCGTATGAGTCAGTCCGAATTGATTTACTTTTATTTAAGTTAAGAGTTTTAAAGCCCAACTCACCTCTATTATATGACGGGGCGGGCTGAGTCGACGGGTTTATCCCAAATTGATGGCTCTAATAACAACCTTTAGATATTTATTATGATAATTAACTTAATTAAAAATTATTGTTCAAAGTATTTTCAAATTAATAATATTTTGTAATATTAATAATAACAGAAAAAAAAAATTAGGAATATTATTTCGATTCGGTGGAGGGAGGGACTATCAATCATAGAGACAATTAAAAGGTGTACAACAAACACCAAAACTATGTGCCACGGTGAGTGAAGGAATGGATGATTGATGAGTAAGAGAAAAAGTTAGCTAAAGGAAAAGCATTTGAGAGAGTCCAAAGATAAGATAACGTAAAGGGTACGTGTATTTAATCGAATTAAAGTTAAAGCTTTTTTTTATTTTTCTCTCACTATTATTGAATTTTTTATTCAATTCTAAAACGGAAAGTATGGAAATGAGTGGATGTAATAAATATCATGATTAAAGATCCACTTTTGATGTAACGCTAGCTAACAAATTAACGTTTCCAATTTATTTCTATTTCTAATACTCTCTCCGTCCCAACGAAAAAGCCATTTATTTCCTTTTTAGGCGTTCCATTTAAAAAGCCACTTTCCCAAAAAGGAAACCTTAAATCACTATTCTCTCCACTCATTCTCTCTCCTACTTTACTTTTACACTCACAACATTCTCTTTCTTACATCACCTCACACTCATTCTCTCTCCTATTTAATTTTTCATACTCACAACATTTAAACTTTTTCTCTTTCCTACATCACATTTCTTATTTTGCGTGCCCGGCTAATTTAGTGGCTCTTTCGCTGGGACGGAGGGAGTACTTCCTATGTCTCAGTTGAAGTGTCTCAAAATTAATCATGCACAGAAATTAAGAAATGAATATATATAATGCAAAAAATGTATAGTAAAATAAATGTTGTGAGTATGAAAAATGATGTAGGAAAGAGAAAGTGGGATAGGAAATAGTTAGTGGATATTTATTGTGAGTATGACAAGTGGGTCTCACAAATAAAAAAATAATAAAAAACTTTTTTTTTTTGAGTTGGGACATTTTAAATGGGATAATTAAAAAGAAAAATTGGGACACTTCGATTGAGACGGAGAAATTATATTGTTGGTCGTCAATATTTGGGAGTAACATAATAGTGGGCCGTCGTTATGATTACACATACTACGGATCTGCTTTGATATCATTTTAAATTTAAAGTTTCATTTTAAAACTAATTGTATTAAGCGGAGTGACACAAAATTTTTATATATAATAGGCAATGTTTATAAATTTCCGATTTAAAATAATATCTTTAACAATTTCGATTTAATCAGAAATTCTAGGAAATATGATTTGTTCCGATATGAACTTTCCGATCAAATTCCTTTAATATTTATGTTTTCTTATAAAAAATAATTGAAGTATTTGGTTTGATTGGTTGTACGGACGTTGAACTATCACCATCATCATAATAACTATGGTCTTTTTGTGTCAAAACTCAAAACCATGGAGACAATTGTTACAATCTGGATCAAGCACATGGAGAAAATTTAGCAAATCAAATACTCCCTCTGTCCCGGTCCAAAAGGTAAAATTTGTGCGTCACATGCAAATTAAGAAAAGTGATGTAGGAAAGAAAAAAAGTGTAAATGTTGTGAGTATGAAAAATTAAATAGGAGAAAGAATGAATGGGAGGAATAGTTAGGAGAGAGAATGTTGTGAGTGTAAAAGTAAAGTAGGAGAGAGAATGAGTGGGTGGAATAGTAATAAAAACTTTCCTTCTTGGGAAAGTGCCTTTTTAAATGAGACGCCCAAAATGAAAATTTGTTGCTTTTCGGCCGGGACGGAGGGAGTAATATATTCGGAATTCTTAATAGTTTTTTCCTAATTCCTTCTTATAATATTATTATCGTATCATAATTTTCTTTTTTATATGTTTTAAATGTGTTAAAAAAATATATGAATAAATAAATTTAGTGTGATTAATAAAACATTCTTCAAATAATTTGACAAATTTACTGTCGTATTTTTAAGGAAAACATTTACTCCTTCTTTCCCACTATAATCATCGTATTTTTATTTTTATTACATTTTAAAATGAGAAAATAATTATAGTGTAGTTTTATAACCGTATAAATAATGTATAAACAATTAAGATAGTATTCCTTAATTTATTAATGAATTAAATATGACATTTTCTTAAAGTCTGAGGTTTTACCTTAAAATCAAAATGGTGATAAGGGGAGTGGCCCAGAACCAAAATGGTGATAAGGGGAGTGACCCATGATCTTTATATATTATAAGATAGGACCGTTGGGCCTGCACGTGTAAGGACCTGCTCTGATACCATCTTAAAGTCTGAGATTCCACCTTAAAATCAATTGGTGATAAGGGGAGTGACCCAAGATCTTTATATATTATAAGAAAGGTTTTTCAATTTCCAATGTGAAATAATATCTCTAACACATTTACTATAAAGCGAAAGAAACTATATATTAAATATTACCGTTAGTTAGTTATAGCTGAAAATGCAATTTGGTTTATTTTCACCATTATATCATTTGTTTGTTTCTTTCTTATAAAGCGAAAACTGATAATTGATTTGTGTGCCAAATTGTGTAAATGTTGTCACAATAACTCACACGTTTACTCTTTGTCTTGAATAGGAATAGGAACGGAAAATGAAAACAAATGCTTTTTCTTAACTATGCCAACTGTTGGGTATCAATACAAGCTTTAATTAGTATAAGGTATTTTAGACGATGACTCAAAAATAAATTCGTGTGGACTGAATTTAAAGCAGACAATATTATAACAATGTGGTGCGGTGGAGGTGGTCGCGATCCCAACACCAACTAAATAAATAAATTTGGAGCAATGCTATACAAAAGAAAGTCACAAAATCTTGCTCAGAGTTTTGTAAATAAGTTTTTGTGACTATTTTGTGTATCTAGTATTATTCATAAATTTGTTGTACAAATTATTAATCCTATTTTCTCAAATACTTTCAAATTAATCAGAATTTAGTCCGCAAAATGTAGAATATCCAAATAAATCAATCTCTTCAAAAATAAAAAAGCTCATATCCGCATATGTTTGCAGTCACATGAATTTGAAATTGTTGTAGCAGTCAAGTCAATTTTGTTTTGTACCCCTCGGTCCCACTTCAAAAAGAGTTCTATTTTTTCTTTTGATTCGTCTCAGATTAAGAGTCTCATTTCATAAATGATAAAATTTGAACATTATTTCGAACATTTATATCCTTATTATAATGTAAATATATTTACAAAAAAAACATTCATTATGCCCTTATTATAATGTTAACATATTTACAAAAAAAACAATCAAAAAGAGATTTTATCATAAATGTTTTAATTTTTACATCCTACCTCCTCTAATTTTCTACCAACTTGCAATTCTTTATTCATTTTTTTAAGAAGCGTAAATTACTATCCTATGACCCTTGAAGTGATACGAAGGGAACTGAAAGTTTTATTATAGGCTATAGTCACCGACATAAGTTTGTACTTATCTTCAAATAGTTGCAACAAAATAAGAAATATAATTTCATTTGTATATATCAAGATTATAAACTTAAAACAAGATCAAGAAAAGGGACAAAACTAGTCAAAAACTTCCAAGACATGAGATAGAATTACTTCATCCACTTAGAAATTTGATCACAAGTTTATTATCAACTAAGGATAATTTTACAATAATATCCTAATAATAGCCCTACCAACCATAGCAAGATCATGAACATTCTTATTCATCCCAATCAATGGTGACTTCCCACTTCCAAAGCTTCCTTGACACCCATCAGTCTCAACTTCAATATCAGCCATTCCATCTTCCCCAAACTTAGGATCACCCTTTGTCAAAGCCTCCACGGCCTCCGGTATATCGGCATTCAACACTGCGTTATAAGCATCAAGACATCCTTTGAGTGATTGAGATGGCCTAGAAATTGTCTTCATTTTGGTAATGGTTTGACTAGCTTTGGCTCTAATTGCGGCCACCACAATGAGTGCTAAATTGGGTATGTCTGCATTTTGGCTTTTGGGGTTTGACAGAAGAGTTGAGAGGCATAGGTTGTAGTTTGGGGTGGCTTTACATGTGCTTTCTATGAGTTTTTTATCTGCCATGGCAAAGAATGGTGATTGAAGGAGCAAGAGGAAGGCGAGGAGGGAGAGAAAATTGTTCATCATTATGACAGAATATGGGAAGTTTTGGATGGTGCTTTTGTTGGGAAAGGTTGCAAGTTTGAGGCTATTTATAGACCAATTAGATAGTTGCTTTCAAATAGAACACTCTGCCTCACAAATATAATCAAAAAAAAAAAAAGTTGGCCTTAAATATGAGCAAATATTATTTATTTCAATGCAAAACTCATTAAATACAACATTATTTAATGTTGTTTTATCAAAAATACCCCTAACTAATTATTCATTTTCAAAGATAGAAACACATTTATTATACATTTGATATGTGAATATGCTAGTAATTTTAACACGTTTTTGCTATAAAATCAAGAGTACATTTACCAAAAACTACTTTTGAAAGATAAATATTACAAAAAAAATCTCACACGTTGAATATTACCAAAAACTACTTGATAAAGGGAATGAACCAGAATACCCCTCACACTCCCTCACACACGCGCACACACGTGTACCAGCCGCCTCATTCTCTCTCTTCTTCTTTTTTTCCCCCAAAATTTTTAAAATGCAATATCTCAAAATTTAAAAATCAAAAAAATAATTTGAAGACACCGATTTAATCGTATAGTCAATGCGAATCAAACAAGTACACTCATGATATACTTAAATTTTAGAAATGAAAATTCCTTTGTATATCATTTTTTTAACCAAATATCAAGCATAAAAACTATTTAAAATAACTGATAAATTCATTTATCAGTTGTTTAAGCCAAATACCAAGCACAAAAACTCTTTAGAAAAAACTAATAAATTCATTTATCAATTGTTTAAGCCAACAAAAATCTTTAAAAATAACTGATAACAGATACTCCCTCCGTCCCATTAGTATTAGCACAAACACTGTTTGCGCGGGAATTAAGGAATATGATATTTTAATAAAATGTTATGAGTGTAAAAGAATGAGTGGAGAGAGAATGAGTGGAGGGTGTAATAAATTATAATGGTGTTGTGAGTATTAAAATAATGTAGAAGAGAGAATGAGTGGGGTTGGGTGAATATTTTATTAATATAAAGTTTCCTTTTTGGGAGTGTGCGGATATTAGCGGGACGCTCAAAAAGGAAAGTGTGCTAATATTAGCGGGACGGAGGGAGTATTTATCAACTGTTTAACCAAATATCAAGCACATAAACTCTTTTAAAGAAATTGATAAATTCATTTATCAGTTGTTTAAGCTAAAACACTTGGCACAAAAATCATTAAAAATAATGGATAAATGACATTTATCGATAGTTTAACCAATTATCAAACACAAAAACTCTTTACAAAAAACTGATAAAATTATTTATCAGTTGTTTAAGCCAAACACTTTGCACAAAAACTCTTTAAAATAACTAATAAATTCATTTATCAGTTGTTTAAGCCAAATACCAAGCACAAACTTTTTTAAAAAAACTGATAAATTCATTTATCAATTGTTTAAGCCAAACACTTGGCACAAAAATCCTTAAAAATAATTGATAAATGACATTTATTAGTTGTTTAAGCCAAATACGAAACAAAAAAACTCTTTAAAAACTGATAAATTCATTTATCAGTTGTTTAAGCCAAACACTTGGCACAGAAATCCTAAAAAAAACTCATAAATGATATTTATCAATTTTTTAACCACATATCAAGCACAAAAACTCTTTAAAAAACTAATAAGTTCATTTATCAGTTGTTTAAGCCAAACACTTGGCACAAAAATTCTTAAAATAACTAATTATTGACATTTATCATGTGTTTAACCAAATACTAAGCACAAAAAATCTTTAAGTTCATTTTTTCCCTTCTTTGGAATTGTTATAAATGTTAAATTTTAAGCCTAAAATAATTGCATAATAATTCCATCCGGTCTACAGTAGCAACCATCACCACCACTTTTCAGCCATCGCCGTTAAGGGTGGAAATGGTTCGATTTAGCTTGGTTTGGACAAATTTAGAAGTCAAACCGCTAGCATCGGTTAGGAGAAATTTTAAATCGAGCTAAACTATAAAAAAATTCAGACCGAGCTAAACCAAACCGCTATGGTTCGGTTTGGTTCGGTCTAAACCGCTGTTCGATTTGCGGTTTGATTTTGCGGTTCTGAAATTACCGGGATCCGGCTCGCGCGCGGGCCCCGGCATCTCGCACAAGTCGGGAGGTGTCTCGCTGCGTTTTCGTTCGTAGAGTCGCCACGCCGTTTTGATTTAGCCCAAAACATTGAAAAAATGCTTAGTTTAAAAACTGTTGTTGTGTGATGAAATTTTTGAGTTCGGAGGTCAGGTTACTACTCGGAAAGAGAATAGTAGAGCTCACCCGAGTCGCCTCGTAAAAATGAGTCTTTCGGTACCCCTCTTTCTTTAAAAGTTGTGTGTGTGTGTATGTGATTTTTAAAAATGCATGTTGTATATGATGTCTACATTGTATACTATGTATTGAAATGTATTGAAAATTATAAATAGTAATGGAAGGAAGCCTTACCAATGTTGGTTCGTGTCTGTCTTCCGCTTGGGAATAGTATTTGGGTGTTTAATTGTGCTCCGGGACGGATCGGGATTACTTCGGTATGTACCGGTGTCTGCGGACAAAGCTTCGACGTGCCTCGGGAATGTCAGGTGTGTACTCGGGCTGAGTTTCGGTGTTCGTTGGGATCGTAAGGATTGTTGACTGGACTCGGGCAGAGGTCCGGCGTGCGTCGGGATCGTCGGTTGTGCTCGGGCAGAGTTTCAACATGCGTCGGGATGGACCGGGATGCCTCGGGATGGGCTGGAATGCCTCGGGATGGACCGGCAAGGCTTCGAGATGGATCGGCAGGGCTTCGGGATGCCTCGGGATTGCCTTGGGGTAGCTCGGGAGCATCTTGAGAGCGCTCTGTAGGGCTTCAAAGTACCATGAGGGGCTTCGAAATGCCCCGAAGGGAACCGAAAGGGACCGTGATTGCCCCGAAGGGTCTTAGAGGGGTGCCTGAAGGCTGAGGGAGAGAGGAGAGAAGGGAGGTGTGAAAAAAAATGAGAGGGGGAGCCCTCTATTTATAGGGTCAGATTCTGGCAAAGTGTGTCGCACTACATAGTCTGCCATTACCACTTTTTTGGTTTTTCTGGAATTAAGGGAATCTAGTGGACTTTAAGAGGATTTTGCAATAATTGTGTCTGTTTGACAAAATGGTCCGTACGGACCATCTTGCATTGCAAAGTGGTCCACGCGGACATGTTTTCAGACTAGTTCTCGTCGAGATATTTTCAACCATATATGGCACGTCTCGATCGATGTTCGTATGAAGGAGTTATGACCTCCGAAAGTTCACCCTTGGTTTTTTCCGTATGCTTGAATGGAGAGCAGTCCTGATTGGGGTACTTACAGAAGCCCCTCGGCGACGTCACTTACGAAGGAAGTGGGGTCGTCGATAAAAATAAGAATCCCGATCTGGACTGCTCGCCGGGAAAGATAAGATGACCAGGTTGGTCGGACGGCTGGACCCTTTGATAGGATTCCTACATATCCCTGAGTGAGAATCAAGCCAATCGTAGTTCGTGTGTGAGGTGATCTTACGAAAAGATGGATAATCTTACTAAAAGATGGGTAATCTTATGAAAATGTAGGTAATCTTACTAAAAGATGGGTAATCTTATTAAAAGATGGATAATCTTACGAAAAGGTAGGTAATCTTACTAAAAGATGGGTAATCTTACTAAAAGATGGGTAATCTTCTGAAAAGGTGGGTAATCTTACTAAAAGATAGGTAATCTTACTAAAAGATGGATAATCTTACGAAAAGGTAGGTAATCTTACTAAAAGATGGGTAATCTTACTAAAAGATGGATAATCTTACAAAAATGTAGGTAATCTTACTAAAAGATGGGTAATCTTACTAAAAGATGGGTAATCTTATGAAAAGGTAGGTAATCTTACTAAAAGATGGGTAATCTTACTAAAAGATGGGTAATCTTCTGAAAAGATGGGTAATCTTACTAAAAGATAGGTAATCTTACTAAAAGATGGGTAATCTTACGAAAAGGTGGTTTACGGTGTAGGAGGACGTGTGATGTCCTTTTACTGAGGTTGTGTCGTCATGAGGACGTGTTTTGGAAATTTATATGATCTTTCGGACCGGGTAATTTAAAGTCTTCCGAGCTACGGATAGTGATTTGGAGAAATTTATACGGTCTTCCGGACCAGGTAATTTAAAGCCTTCCGGGCTGCGGATAATGCTGGTGATGGTGAAATTGTGAGTGTGGAGGCATTTGCGCCTTGGGATTCGTGTTTAGAAGGCGTTTGTGCCTTTGGGTTCGGGCTTACGATGACGGCCAGTGATGGAGATATGTATTTTTGTACGGTCTTACATTGATGGCCGTTTTGACTTTTATGTTTTGCGTTTTGAAGGCGTTTGGGCCTTAGGGTTTATTTTGCTATTTAGTGGGAGAGATCCGAACTTACGATGACAGCCGGGAAAGGCGAGGAGTATCTAAGTTGAGTTTCTTTGAAGGTGTCTACACCCTAAGTGAGACTTTTTTTGGGGGTGTCTACCCTATGCTGAGACTATTATAAGGCGTCTGGACCTAAGTTGAGATTCTTTTATGGCGTCTGGACCTAAGTGAGACTGTTTGGGGGTGTCTACCCTAAGTTGAGAGATGGCTAATCTTACGAAAATATTGATAATCTTACTAAAAGATAGCTAATCTTACTAAAAGATGGGTAATCTTACTAAAAGATATGCTAATCTTACGAAAAGGTGGGTAATCTTTACTAAAAGATATCTACCCTATGTGAAGGATGACTAATCTTACGAAAAAATTGGTAATCTTACTAAAAGATATACTAATCTTACTAAAAGATATGCTAATCTTACGAAAAGGTGGGTAATCTTTCTAAAAGATATCTACCCTATGTGAAGGATGGCCAATCTTACCAAAAGATTGGTAATCTTACTAAAAGATAGCTAATCTTACTAAAAGATATGCTAGTCTTACGAAAATGTGGGTAATCTTTCTAAAAGATATCTACCCTATGTGAAGGATGACCAATCTTACCAAAAGATTGGTAATCTTACTAAAAGATAGCTAATCTTACTAAAAGATGGGTAATCTTACTAAAATATATGCTAATCTTACGAAAAGGTGGGTAATCTTTCTAAAAGATATCTACCCTATGTGAAGGATGGCCAATCTTACCAAAAGATTGGTAATCTTACTAAAAGATATGAGATATCTATCAGGGAGACAGGAGGACGTATCTCACTACGAGGTAACAGAGAAAATATTTTAAGACATAAGTATGATTTTTTCATACCTTTGTTGTGTTTACCTGCAGGAGGAAGGGCCTTTGTGAGGAGGAAAGTTGAGGAGGACGGGGTGGCGCCTCATGCTGAGATAATGAGGACGTAGTAGCGCCTCCGTTGAAAAGATGAGGATGTGGGGCGCCTCTGACCGGGTTGTTGAAGTGTTTGAGGACGTGGGGCGCCTCTGACCGATTTTTAATGGTGTATTTTGTATGTGCCGCGTGAGAACGGGCTTTTGTTGTTAAATGTGCTGTGTAGGGACGGGCTTTGTGTGAAAGTGAGTGTCGTGTAGGGACGGACTTTGTGTGAAAGTGTGTGCCGTGTAGGTAAGGACTTTGTGTGAAGGTGTGTGCCGTGTAGGGACGGACTTTGTGTGAAAGTGTGTGTCGTATAGGGACAGACTTTGTGTGAAAGTGTGAATGACATGTGACACTCTTCTGTTTATTACTGCTATGTCTTGCATTTGAAGTTTATTGACATACCTTTGATGTGTTTTACCTGTAGGAGGAGGCGCCTTTGCGAGAGGGAAGTTGAGGACGCCGCAGGTGCTGGCTAAGGAGTGGAGGGATGGCTCGCCTTTTTTTTCTTCTTCGTTCTTACTTCTGCAGACTACTCGGAGTATCCGGTTGAGGAAGGTGCTGAGCTCACCTAGGATGATGAGGTGGCTGGCAGAGGCGCCGAGATGTGGGAGTCGTGACCAGGTGGTGTTGCCGATGACTCAGAGTAGGACTCCTTTTTTTTCTTTTCTGTGCATGTTAGTGAGGAGAGCAACAAAATATTTGTATTTATATGCATAATGTATTCATGTGTAATGAACTCTTTTATTTGCACCTTATTGGGGATAACTTAGGAGTTGTTTCTACTCCCCCTTTTGTGTTTTGTGCATGTCACATGAGCTTGAAATGTTTGTGGTTAGTGTATGGTGGCCGGAAATGGCTTTGGTAAGGCTTTTGAGCAGTTGGGGGCTGAAGCAGCTTTGACAGTTTCATGAGTGATGACGGGAGTGATGTCTCCTGGGACGTGTTTGTTGGATGTGGAAGGCCATTGCAGAGTCGGCTAGGACATCGTTCCCTTAGTTTCGGGGGAGACTTTTCACGGTATAGACCGTCTGGCGATGGGGGACCGATTCATGTTTGGAGGAAACCCCTGCTTTGCTTGCATTATGGTTGCGAGAGAGAGAGACTTCAAGCTATGACAGTGCCTTTGACATCCTTCGATCCGTGGACGTTTGCTCAGTGGCCTTTTGTCTTGGATATGGACCAGTCCGCTTGGGAGAGGTGGATGGTTTGACTTGGCATGCATCACTTCCGTTGGTGGGTTCCTTATTGGGGAATTGAGACTAGGAGGGCCTGTCAGGAAGGTTCCTATGTTTTCAGGGTTCCATGGTTGTCTTGGTCCTCTTTTTCCATCTCGTCGCTCGTTTCTCGACAGTTCGGGGTGAGGCCGGAGCCTTTGCTGGGCTGGAATGACATGGCTACAACCTTAGGAGTGCAGAAGCTTGGGTTAACCCTCGAGATATCACAGGAGACGCTGTGTTTGACTACGGGACTCGAGTTGACAGACTGGCAAGGAGAGGTCCTCTTTTGCAGACTCGTAGGGAGGAGATCCGAGTTGAGGCACGGGTGAACGATGCTTTGAGAGTGACTGGTTCGTTTGACACGACGAGGAGGACTCCTGATCTCAGAATGAGGGAGACATAACTCGCTCATGTGGAATGAAAGAAGACTCGTTGGGGACGAGGGAAGAAAGGAAAGAGTGACGAAGGGCCAAACGCGAGTAGCATGGAATGACCTTCTGAAACACTGAGTATCCATTCATTGTCATTGCAGACACATTGTTTGTTAAATGTTTTAAGTTGTCTTTTAACATGTTGTGAATCGAGAGTAGACCGTGCTTGAACTCATCAAGAAGTGTTTTAACTGTGATGATTTGGGATTAACTTTTAAAGCTTTTTCGAGACGCGAAATCTCTTGCTTGCTTCTTGTCTGAGCCTTGATGGCGTCCAACTTTTGGATTTTTTTGTGTATGCTTTAGACCGAACCAATGAAGGCTGCTTACGTTCCCCTCGGACTGAGGGGCTCAGGTCTGCGTAGTTCGACCCTCTTTTTGTGAGAGATGTGACTTGTAATGTACACTCGCAAGGGCGTATTTATTTTTGAAAAGGTGGGAATGGGTCCCCTTTTGTGTGAATGCCTTATTGACGTAGGCACAAAAAACGTGCTTTTGGGTTTGACTCTTTTGAGAGAGTATGAGAACTGAAAAGCTTGTAAAAGTGTATGGAAGCCCTTGCTGACAGAAAATCAGTGTTTAACTCTATTTTTCCTATTTTGTAGAGAAAGAAGACTTGGACATCTGAAAACTTGATTTGTTCACAATGATCACATGTTTGCCTAAAACCCTTTGTTGATGTTCGGGTTATTCAACAATTAAACTTGATATGCTTGATTTATCATGAGGAGAAAGTCAACCGATATCAGGGATCGAGTTGGTCTGGTGTGAAAGAAGGTTTGTGTATAGGAGAGGTCATTGATGCGACCGGGTTTGTGGATTTATATGTGTTTATGACCGGACCATTTCTGGTTGCCTATGTTCCCCTTAAGAAAAGAAGCTCAGGTCTGCGTAGTTCGGGGTTGTACTGTGTTTGGCTTTGGGAAAAAGGGTATGAACATTTGTGGTCCCTTTAATGGAAAGGCTTGGAAGGAAGGTTGAATGATGTGGCACCGGTCTTGAGGTGATTCCTTGACAAGTCGTATTTGAAGGCAGTTTCAATGACTCTATTGCTTCTTGATCGTTGCTCTCTCGGAGAGGAGAAGAATTTGAATATCACTTAAGGACTTATGATGCATTTTTGCCTTCGCCTTCTTCTATTGAGCTTCTGACTGGCGGTGCTGGGTCCTTGGCTTTTTTTTTTGAAGCTCCTGCTTGAACTTTTTCTCTTTCTTGCTTTTTTTTTTTTAAAGCTTCTGCTTGAGTTTTTTTTTTTAAGCATATGCTTGAACTTTTTTTTTTGAAGCTTCTGCTTGAGCCTTTTTTTTTGAAGCATATGAGGGCGAAGGCAAGCCCCTGTTTGAACTTTCTTGATGCGCACGAGGGCGAAGGCAAGCCCCTAGGTCGTTGTCGACATGGGGTCAATCTTTTAATGCTGGGTGACCTTTTATTGTCCTTTGATGTTGCCGCCGTCGTTGACTTGGTCAAGGTGATGGTGGGGACATGTTTTGGAAAGTGTATGGCTTGATGGAGGCCTTTATGTGGGGTATGGTAAGGTGTATGGGGAGCTATCGATTGACTTTCTCACACCAATTAATCAAAGCATTAATCATTTGTGGAATTACTTGTTGAGCAATGCAAGTGATCACATAGAACAAAACCATTTCGTTAAATGTAATATGGGGTGCAAAATAATGTCTCAAGTCTAGCAAGAAAAGAAAGAAAACTTGCGTATGGAAAGTTGAAGACTTAATTACAATGTCCGAGGAGGACTTGATTGAATGAGAACAGTACTAAAACCTACGAGGTTTGACTGTAGGATTGTTTTTTTATTGTTTTTAGTGTAGAGTGGGGAGAAGAAGACTCGATATTCTTTAGGAGAAGTGTCGACGGAGAATTCTCCGATTTGCGTCTCTGTAGGCTCTTCAGCAGTTCCCAAATTCATTTTGGTTAGAACCTTCTCGGCAGCTTGGACCCGATTTTCCTCTCGTTTGACAACATGCTTAAAGATTGCTTAATGTATTGTTCATTTAATGTGTCTGCGTCTTTATCAAGTGAATCATTATTAACTGTTTTGATTAGTTAATTTATCATTTGTTAAAGTGGCAATGAGGGGATACTCAGAAAGGTCGAACTTTTATTCAAAGCATAAGGAAGCGCAATTTTTGTTACAAACACATAATCTTTAGGCATAAAGCCGTCAGAAGACTCAAAAGACTCGAACTTAAAAACAACAGACTCTGGATGTTTTTCGAAGCTAGACTCTAAGAGACGAGGGGTTAGACCAAGCTTCTCGATTATTATTTCTGGGGAACGGATTTCAGAGTGTATTGGGGGGAGCAGGGGCGCTCCAACTTTCCTTCTTCAATCAATCCTTGAATTGCTTTCCTCAAAACTGTGCAGTTGTCGGTTACATGATCGTGGTATTTGTGAAAAGCACAATGCTTGGTTACATCCCAGTTGGCATTGGGGAATTTGGGTTGGTAATTCTCCATAGGTTCGAGGAGACCTTGCTTCACTACACAATCGAATACCTTGCTCAAGGGCATCCCAAAATTATCATAGTGTTGTCGTTGTCTCGGGGGACCACCGTTTCTTTGTAGTGCTCCATTTTGAATATAATGGACTGCTCCGGCAACCTCCCTCCCTTTGCTAGGGGCAGATATTGGATTGGACGGGGCTGGAATGACCACCATTTTTTTGCATGCTCAGTGTTTTCTCAAACTTGGTCCCAGCGTTGACCATGGCGCGAAGATCACGATAGAAGTGGTGACTGATCAGGGCCCTCAGGGATGGTTTGAGGCAGGAATGAAAGATGTCCATTTGCTCTTCTTTGGAAAGCGGATCCATTATCTCGCCTAGTTTCTAGTTCCATCTCTAGTAGAATTCACCTACAGGCTCGTCATCCTTTTGTTCGGTGGCTTGCAGGTCATGGCGATTGGTTTCCCATTCAAAGTTGGCGCGGTACTTCTCCAAGAAGATTTCGCTGATTTGATCCCAGGTGGAGCGATTTTCCGCCTTCACGTTGAGGAACCACCTTAATGCTGTGGATTTGAGGGAATGCTGGAAGTGATCCGCCATTTGTTGTGGGGTGGCCCCTTTGGCTCTCATACCCAAGACATAAGTGTCAATGTGGGTTTTCGGGCATTCTGTCCTGTCGAACTTTTCCATTTCCGGCATTCTGAATTTTGGAGGTAGAGGAACCACCTTGTTTGGATCTGTGGGCATGAGGGAGTCCTTTCGAGAGTTGGCCAGTTTTCCTTGCATGTCCTTCATCTGTTCGATCAACCAAGCCATGTGAGGATCGGTAGGTTGAGGGAGGTTGCCATTTTCGGGGATGGAAACCGAAGATGGAGGTGGATTGGCTGATGGGATCGCCATTCGGGAGTCTTGGGGAGGTAGTTGAGTGTATACCATCTCGTATCCCTGGTTGTTGCAATTGAGGGCGTGATTGCCCGGGCCGCTAAGGGTTGTGTTTGGGAATTGGGGAAATGTTTCATTAGCCCCAAGTGGCAGTCCAGCAGGTGGAAGGTTTGAAATGACGGGATATCTGCTTGGGATGTCTGTCCCTGGTAAGCATTGGGATTTCAGGTTATGGCTGCGAGGTTTGTATAGAGGCAAAGGATTGAATCCCGGGGGATACCGGGATGTATTGGGATCTGGCGGAGCAGGCCCGTATGTGTGTTGTTGATATTGAGCTTGTGGCGCAGGGCCGGGAAATTGACTGTGCTGAGGCGGGCAGGTCGGAGCTGCTTGACTGATGCCCGAGTGAAGCTTTGAGCGGGAGCTGCTTTGCGTTGCTGGGATCTCGTAGCTTGGCGGAGGTGGGACCTGCTGATAGCTTTGAGAGACCGAGGGAGCCGATATTTCTTCGTCTTCTATGAGAACGAAAGTCCCATCTGTTTGGGGAACGACCACGGTTCCGCGGCGGCGCATGGTGTCTACGATCCAGGCTTGCTGCTCTTCTTGGCGCTTCTTGAGAGTTTCGAAGGCTTGCAGCACCTCCTCCATTGTCTGGAGGTTTCTCAGTGGCGGGGTTCCGTTTCCCTCACTGTTATCTGTTGATCCCGCCATGGGGGAATAGCGGACTGTTCGGACCGCTGAACCGGAAGGGCTGTCGGACCTTGTAACTTCGATACTAAAAAGTCCCGGGTACTCTCAACCACTCTCGGTTCGCTGGAGGGGGTGACGGGTAAGATTTAGATATGGGAAGGCCTTTTTGGATAAAGGAGGAAAGCTCATGTGACATGCAGTTTTCGTTTTCCCTTTTTTAATTTATGTTTTTTTTTTGTTTTAATTTACTTAAAACGTGTTTTCTCAGAATCCTAAGTTGGTTGGAAAAGATTGCTCTTCTTTTTCGCAACTATGCTAGATCCTGGGTCAGTGGAGACCATCTGTGCGGCTATAAACCCCTCGTTTTGCACCTGTATTTCGACATCCCGGGGTGGACAGCCCCGGGCGAGGGTCCTATAGGGCAAGCGGTTTCCACCGGCCTAAAAGAAAAATCGAACCTAAGGACCGAGCCTGTCATGTTCGTTTTAATGTGTCGGCCATGTGAATAGTGAGCCGAGCCGGCACCTGAGTCAAGATCGAGTTGAGAGTTCGGCATGACCTCTCTTTACCTTGCTTGCGCAAGGGATCTGTGACGTTAGGCGTTGGCTAGGTCATATTGTCATGGCTGACGTATTAAAGGCTTGATGACATGGTGTCATGTGGGCATGGATGTATATCCATGACGGAGTATTGTCCGGGCGTAGATTCGGAAATCAAGATCGGGTAAAGATTTTAGCATGACCTTTCACCGTCTTTCTTGCACAAGGGATCTTGAGTTCCGAGCCTCGACTCAAAAAATGGTCGGCATGGGATATGTATCCCGAGTGCTTTGTGACACCTGACCGGGTAAAACCAACCGAGTCTGGACAGAGTGTGATGCAAGCGTGCAGGGTTGACACTGGCTAGGATGGGATTTTGGGATGATCCCGTGCGCGCTCAAAAGGCATAGGAACACCAATCAAGCTGCAACTAAGACCGCCCCGGGTTGAGGGTTGAAGTGTGCAGTGTTCCGAGGCGCTAGTGCTTGCGCAAGCGTGTGTACCGAGACGACGATGCGAGTAGTGTGCGGTCACTAAAAATTCTTTTTCTGAGTAAAATAGAATTTTTTGCAGAATTTTTAAATGTATGTACACAGATGTATTATGATGCATTTATTTTGTATTTTTATTTTTTGTAAATAAAAATTAAAGCATATGCACACACACACAACAGTTAAGGAAAGGGGTAAAATGAAAGTTTGACCCTCATCGTCGTTTTAAAAATCTTTTGTTTTTTGCTTAAAAGTTTTTTAAAACAAAATATCCCCAGCGGAGTCGCCAACTGAAATTACCCGGATCCGACTCGCGCGCGGGCCCCAGCATCTCGCACTAGTCGGGAGGTGTCTCGCTGCGTTTTCGTTCGTAGAGTCGCCACGCCGTTTTGATTTAGCCCAAAACATTGAAAAAAGGCTTAGTTTAAAAACTGTTGTTGTGTGATGAAATTTTTGAGCTCGGAGGTCAGGTTACTCCTCGGGAAGAGAATAGTAGAGCTCACCCAAGTCGCCTCGTAAAAATGAGTCTTTCGATACCCCTCTTTCTTTAAAAGTTGTGTGTGTGTATGTGCTTTTTAAAAATGCATGCTATATATGATGTCTACATTGTATACTATGTATTGAAATAGTAATGGAAAGAAGCCTTACCAATGTTGGTTCGTGTTTGTCTTCCGCTTGGAAATAGTGTTTGGGTGTTGAATAGTGTTCCGGGACGGACCGGGATTGCTTCGAAATGTACCGGTGTCTGCGGACAGAGCTTCGGCGTACCTCGGGAATGCCAGGTGTGTACTCGGGCAGAGTTTCGGTGTTCGTTGGGATCGTAAGGATTGTTGACTGGACTTCGGCAGAGATCTGGCGTGCGTCGGGATCGTCAGTTGTGCTCGGGCAGAGTTCCGGCATGCGTCGGGATGGAACGGGATGCCTCGGGATGCCTCAGGATGGGCTGGAATGCCTCGGATGGACCGATAAGGCTTTGGGATGGACCGTCAGGGCTTCAGGGTGCCTCGGGAGTGCCTCAGGGCAGCTCGGGAGCGTCTCGGGAGCGCTCGGCAGGGCTTTGAAGTACCACAATGGGCCTCGGAATGCCCCGAAGTGAACCGAAAGGAAACGGGATTGCCCCGAAGGGTGTTAGAGGGGTGCCTTAAGGCTGGGGGAGAGAAGGGGGGTGTGAAAAAAATGAGAGGGGGAGCCCTCTATTTATAGGGGTCAGATTCTGGCAAAGTGTGTCGCGCTACATAGTCTGCCATTACCACTTTTTTGGGTTTCCTGGATTTAAGGGAATCTAGTGGACTTTAAGAGGATTTTGCAATAATTGTGTCTGTTTGACAAAATGGTCCGTACGGACCATGTTGCATTACAAAGTGGTCCACGCGGACATGTTTGCAGGCTAGTTCTCGTCGAGAGCTTTCCATCCATATATGACACGTCTCAATCGGAGTTCGTATGAAGGAGTTATGACATCCGGAAGTTCGCCCTTGGTTTTTTCCGTATGCTTGGATGGAGAGCAGTCCGGATTTGGGTACTTACAGGTTCATACCACGGTCCAAACCGTGATCTAGACCACAGTCCAAACGGCACTACAAGAAAAAAGGCTTTTTGTGACTGCTAAAAGCCGTCACATATGTACGAAAAGCAGTCACGAAAAGGTAACGCGACTAGGAAATCAATCGCCATGGCAGTCGCGTAAACCCTTGTCACAATAGCTTAAAGCGACGGGATAAACAGTCGCCTTAGAGACTTATTTTCCGTGAATGCTTTTTGCCGTCACGTAAAGGGTTTTTTTAATTTTATTTATTTAATTAATTAAATCACAAATGCAATCACGTTAGCTAGTATAAGGCGACTGGGTATGCAATCTCGTTAGCTTGTGTAAGGCGACTGAAAATGCAATCACCTTTGCTTAGAGAAGACGACTGGAAATGCAATCACCTTTGCTTAGAGATGGCGACTGGAAATGCAATCACCTTATCTCATTGTGATTGTTCTGCCATCACATTAGTTCTTAATGTTTCATTACAATAATATAATTATTTATAGCATTATTACTACATAATATTATGAATTAATATTGATAAATCCACAAACTTTTACAAAACTTAATTAAAAACAAACATTAAATCATTTAAAACTAAATATATTGTCTCAAAATAACATCCACCATTACATTTAACAAACTATTCATGTCTTACTAAACTTGTTCAAGAACCATTCTACATCTGTTCAAAAATCAATAGTCCAAGGGTATATACTCCCTCTAGAGCACAAACCAAAAGAAAGATCAAGTAACCATACTAACTATAATCTTGATGCTCACCCATCTCATCTTCCCCCATCTCATCATCACTTGTCTCATAATCATCGGTACCCATCTCATCAGGTGTCTCATAATAATCATCTGCTTTTCCACCTTGTAAGTTTCCCTTGTGTGCAGACCGCTTTTACACCCCCGAGAAATACAAAGTTTGGCAGGAAGATCAAGCACCATTGCATGTACATCTACTTGGTGGGAGCCTCCAAGCTTCAAAAATTCTGCTCGCTGCTCTCTGTCTAAATTGCATATGTCTATAAATACGCTTTTTCCATCCTTCAAGGCAGTGCCAGCACTACTGAGACATTGAAAATACAAAGTTTGGCAGGAAGATCAAGCACCATTGCATGTACATCTACTTGGTGGGAGCCTCCAAGCTTCAAAAATTCTGCTCGCTGCTCTCTGTCTAAATTGCATATGTCTATAAATACGCTTTTTCCATCCTTCAAGGCAGTGCCAGCACTACTGAGACATTGAATTTTCGTTCCGGCCTTACCATTCCCAATTGTGTCCTGTATGAGAGAATAATTGGAATCCAACTCAAACCATACTCTATACCAACTAAAATATGACAACAAGCATCCAAACAGAATCAAGAGACTAGTAACAAGAAAGATAAAGAGGCATTTAAAACCATCTTCACACTGTGGGTAAGATAAGATTGGTACTGTCAAACTCACGCTACCTGCTATTATAGTTCTATACAGAGCTTACAAGGAGCACGAAGAAGAACAAGTTCAAAAGTTACCCAATTTACCAGCTCCCCAATCAACACCACATTCTCCCCACGGATTACATATAGACCTAATGGGAGGTCACAAATTGTGAGCTTCGTAAAAAATAAGTACACTGTTCTCCCACTCGATGCTCAAAGATTTCCTATAAGTGGGCTCAATAAGATAGTTGTAAGGTGCAAACAAGATATCAACGACCTTGTGGAGGTTTCTTGACATGTAATAGGGGCACCTACATAGAGGTTAGAAAGTTGAAACACATAAGCAACATCACTTATAATTGACTTCGTTACAAATGTAAAGCAAAGATCAGAAAACCTACGGTCCACTACTTTTTCCAATATTTACCAAGTCCTCTATGTCAATAGGTTCATCTCCAAGACCAGGAGTGCTTTTCATGAACTCTACAAAAGTAAAATAAGATGTTGAGCATTACATCATATCACAATATGTGGCTCCCATATAACATAAAGAAAAGCCCACCAAATTAATAAAAAGTTACTCCTTTCATCTAAAAAATAGAGTCTCCTCTTGAACTAACACAATTTTAATGAAGTATTGATTTTATATGAATCTCATCTAATGCTCTCAAGTTCTCTTCAAGTGGAGTCAAATGAATTGGTCCCACTTATTTTTACAGAATGGGCACTATTTATTTTTTCGGGGCGGAGAGTATTTATTACGAGATGGCAAAATCAATATATAAGTACCTCTGCCTGAATTGATTTTTTTTTTTTGAAATGCATGGGGATCAAGAATGTGGCTTATCTTGATTAACATGGAGTTTGTTTTTAATATTAATCACTTCGAATTATTGTTGATATTCGCATTGGTACCTGAAAAGCAAAAAGTGACAAACAATATAACGAGGGAAATAGAAAAGCACGATTTCACAGCAAACAACTTTAGACAACTTGCGTGTAATACCTTGAACGCGAGAATAATGGCCACAATATCGCTTCGTACGCTTTTTGCAAAGACAGTGGCAAGCATTTGTTTGTGCCTTTCCACGAAGTAGACTCATTAGATCCTTTTAACAGAGAGAAATTTTGTATTAAACTGAATTAAAACAAGCCAAGAGCCATTATTTTTCTAGTTCTGTTCAACAAAACAAGAAACAGGATTCAGAGAGTAGAAACATTGGATAATGGGGCGAACATTTTTCTTGATTCAGTAGATACAATTTCGATTATATGCCAAGGAAATGAATATGAACATAATGATATTTATTGGGGAAAAAAAGCTTCGAGTACCTGACCACTTTTGAAATGGGAACATTCAAAAGATGAGATTATTTTGTAGACAGAGAACCTACCTTTTCGACAGTATGTGACTAACTTTAGACTGAATAGTCGGGCAATGCAAAATTATTTAATAGATGCTACTAATATTAATCTTTTTAATATCTAACGTGTAATTTCTTGGCAAGTCAGGTAGACACGGCCAAGAGGTATTCAACAAATTTAAAACATTCTTCAGTCCTGTATGAGTTTACCTTCTCTGTTTGTTAAATATTCAGCATTCATTGAACTTGAATCCCATTCCTGAATTTGTTTCCTGTATCTGCACTTGTATCAAAAGTTATGTTCTATTTATAAAAAAAAGAATAAGGCTATCGTCAATGTCAGTTCTTATTCTTTACTCTGAAGTCAAGAGTATAGTTCTTCCAATGCATTACTTTTATAGATGTTTGGGTATCTAGTCCAAGCAAGAAGTTACAAAAGTTAGTCAAGGAGCAATACGGGGGCATAAAAATGACAATTTAAAAGAGATTGAATTGATTGTACTACCCGTGATTCTTGTATTTATTTATATAAGAAACATTTCTAAAATTTGACTCACATGAATGGCTACTTAATAAGCCTCTAGTATATAAAGTATACATTGAAATCAATATTTTAAAGGTTGGAATTCAATTAGAAACACCTTCCCTGCCTGAAACGGTGAGGCTTTCTCTCTTTCTGAGTTGTTCCTGAAAATAATAATAAAAAAACAAATGCTTCAAGTCGTTAGAGCCAATCACACCAAAATTAATCAACCCAACCAAAGACAATAAACACATCCACACACAGTGACACACGCTCAAACTCATCTACACCCAGAAAATTGCGAATGAATTAAGGTACAATACACCATAGGCAAGCGTTAATATTAAAGTGGGAAACAAAGGGCTTATAGAACACCAAAAAGGCATTCAACTAAAATGTACAGGTAGATATACCACTTTCGGAATCAGGGGCTTGTTCTGTATATGAGAAGAATGATTAAAACTGTCCTGAGCCCTAATTAAATACTCAATCATCAATTCATCTTTTTTATTTTTTATTTTTTGCAACAGATATTAGGTTCTACCAAGAGCATACATTGTACAGGGGAGTCTGACTTGAGTATCGAAAAAAAAAATACCACGAACAACCAGGACATCGAAAAATACACACAGATGCATCCATAAAAATAGTATAATCGTCCAAGAAAAAGAATTATAAGAAAAAGCCCTAATTTGTAATCAAAAGAGAGGGACCAAACATAGATCTACTTTGGGGGTTTTGAAAACAATATTTAACTTTGACAATGTAATTTTTGTGAAAAATCAACATCCCCGTTACTCTCTCCTCCCCCAATCAACTGCAAACGCCCAGTAATTTAGGTAATCAAAATAAACTAGGAAACAAGAAAATGTCACCGAGTAGACATGGAGAGAGAGAGAGAGAGCGAGAGAGAGAGAGAGAGAGAGAGAGTCACCTGATGCCTGAGGAAGAACGCCGGAGGAAGAACCGCCGGAGGAAGAAACGCCGGAGGAAGACACGCTGGAGGAAGAAACGGCGCTGGAGGAATCGCCGTCGCCGTCGCCGTCGCCGCTGGAGAGGAAAGAAGAAGAGGAAACAATGTGAATGAGACAGTAAAGGAAATCAAAGGAGTTTTTAAGGTAGTCGTGGAATCATGTGAATGATTTAGAAAAGAAAAAGGATTTTTAATTGTGTAAATTGAATTTTTTTAATTTATTTTTTATATAACGTGATTGCAAAAGCAGTCACCTTTAAAAATAATTAAAAATCTAATTTTTAAATTATTTAATTTAATATTTTTATAAAACGTGATTGCTAAAGCCATCGCCTTTGATAAAAATTAGAATTTTTCACTCCCGCCCGGACTACGTTGTTGGCGCTAGAGGGAAAAATATATAATGTGATGGCATCCGTGACTGCTTAGCCATCACGCTAGCCTACTGTGACTGTACTAAATGCAGTCACAAAGGCCGTCTCCTTATGTACTCAAACGTGACTGCTTTTTTTGCCATCGCCAAAAGCAATCGCGAAAGACCAGTTTTCTTGTAGTGTGGCATTTCAAACCATAATCTTTTTTTGTTAACCATTTTATGACTAATGAATATAAAATATTTAAAAATAAGTACTTAATGGCTGAGATTAACTAAAACTTTGAAGGGATGGTCAGGATTGCGATTTCATGGTTCGATTTATGGCTTGGTTTCACGTTTCGGTTTAATGGCTCGGTTTCACGGTTTCAAACCGCGGTTCGATCTTAAACGGTTCGGTTCGATTTGGTTCGGTTCGATTTAGAAGTGTCAAACCACAAGCTGAGCTGAACCACATGGTTCGTTAATTTCTTAAACCGAGCTAAACCACTTATGTCTAAAAACCTAACCAAATCACACGGTTTAGCTCAGTTTGACTTCAAAGCGCGACGGTTTGAACCAAACCGCGGTCACCCCTAATCGCCATCATCAAAACAAAAACAAACTGAGTTTTCACCGGTAGTATAAGACACCATTGGAGAGCACTAGCAAATTAATGGAATAATACAATAGACTACCACTTAAATCAAACAACGCCAATTAACACCAAATAAATATACATGTATACTGGACTATATATTAAGATCATAAATATGATATCCTCTTGATTAATCATCATCACAATTAATAACCGAAACAAAGAAAGAAAAACATTTTAGTATACATATGAAATTATCACCCAAAAAAAATTAATTTGAAAGAAACACAAATCGCACCAAGAATCAAAATTCATTTCAATCAGTTGAATGAATCACACCTGCGCCTAATTTGTCCATTCCGGCCACACTTGACACCGTAAACGCTTAGCATCTCCATTGCTCGACCAAATGCATCAAAGAACTCCGTTTGATTTGCAACGTATCTCCGCACAAACGGTCTCGTCCTCCAATCCGATAACATTGCCCTGTTCGATCTCAGCACCCCAATTGTTGGAACATTCCTATTCCAATAACCCAAAAGCACTCAAGTCTAGATTAAGTAAGAGAAGAAGATGAAGGCGGAAGCGTGATGCCTGTTGAGTCCATCTTGTTACTTGATGATGTTCTTGCAAAAGAAGGAAGAGAAGAAGAAGAAAATCAAGTAGGGAATTGTAGATCTTCTTGATGATGAATGCCTTCCTTAGAACTCAGATTATAGAGAGAGAGTAAATAAGGATGATGTCAAGTTTCTAGGCTGATGGTAGGCCTCTATATATAGGAAATAATGTCACCTCATCAAGGGACTACACCCTTTCAATTAAGCGGTGTGAAATTACCATTCTGCCCATCATAAATAGGTAATTCCCACCTCGGGAATTTTACACATTTAATTAATATTCTATACTTTTCAATAACATTATTTTAATGATTTATACATGTACGTCTACATGTCACTTATATTTATTAAGTATACACATTTTGCAATCCATGTTCTTACAATCTCCCACTTGGATTGCCCAAACATGTGTTTATACTTTAACAAATCCTCATAAAATCATATTCATAATGTAAATGACAATCCATATGTGCACTTCATTGTCATTCTAAAACAATCTTGTCCATTAGTTTCACAAGTATAGGAACTAAAGGGGCAGTCGTTGTAATTGATTCGCAACTAAACTCACATTAATCACATATATATGTTCAACTAAATGACATAGATTAAGTATAGATGTGTAGCATGAAAAACTTAATGAATATATTAAAACATGTATATATATTCCATCAACTAGTCCTAATTAACCAAATGAGATCAATATGAATAAAACAAATAGCAAATAAAGCACAACTCAAACTCCCACTATATTATGCATTATCAAAATCGTTTCACTCATATGAACAGTATGCTCGTGAAACATCAAAAGAGATAACGCTTTATAAAAATGGAGTTTGATCCTATAAGTTGTATATCTATTTGTTCAATTTATACTTATTTCTCTTCCACAAGAGACATAACCATATGATGTCCTTCGACATCTTTGCATCCAGTAAAACAGAATCGGAATACCTAATGATCTCAAAATGATCTGATTTTGTATACATAAGCATGTAGTTTAATGTTTTATAGGTACTTCATCATTCTTTTGGATGCGACTTAATGTTCTTCTTTCCGAATTGCTTTGGTATTGACCAAGCATCCCAATAATAAATGCAAGGTCTGGACGAGTACAGACTTGCGCATACATTAAGCTTCCTACTGCCGGTGCATAAGGGATATTTTCTATATACTTGGATTCAAAATTAATTTTAGGATATTACATTAAACTGAATTTATCTCTTTTAGAGACAGGGGTGTCATGTGGTTTACAATTTTCCATGCTAAACCTTTGTAATACCTTCTTTATATAGCTCTTTTGTGATAATTCTAAAATACCTCGTGAATGATCACGATGAATTTGGATTCCCAATACAAAAGATGCCTCACCAAGATCTTTCATCTCAAATTTGTTTGAGAGAAATTTCTTATTTTCCTTTAGAAGGTCCTTATTATTACTAGCAAGTAAAATATCATCCACATATAAGACCAAAATTATAAATGTACTCCCATTGAACTTATGGTATACACAATCTTCATCAATATTCATTTCAAAAACCAAATGAAAGAATAACTTGACTAAATTTTGAATACCATTGACGAGAAGCTTGCTTGAGACAATAAATGGATTTCTTAAGTTTACAAACTAATTGATTAGTTTGATCTGAATCGGTCACCATTTCTGATTTCCTTATATAGATGGTTTCCTCAATGTCTCCATTGAGAAAAGCCGTCTTAACATCCATTTGTTGAAGCTCAAGATCATAATGTGCCACTAATGCCATAATGATCCTAAAAGAGATTTTTAGAATATGCTGGAAAAAATGTTTCTTTATAATTAATGCCTTCCTTTTGAGTAAAATCCCTTAGCGACAAGACGTGCCTTATATCTTTCCACATTACCTTGCTAATCCCTTTTGGTTTTAAATATTAATTTATAACCAATAGGTTTTACACCTTCAGGTAATGGGACAAGATCCTAAATGTCATTGTCTTTCATTGATTTTAACTCCTCATTAATGACATTGATCCACTTATGAGAATTATGACTATTAATGGCTTCATGGAAGGTGATTAGATCATCTCCCACTAAACCTAAGGTGTCCTCATTCTCCGCAAGATACATATCATAAATATCCGGAATATCACTTCTTCTTTCTCTAGTAGATCTCCTTAAGGGCACTGGTTCATCCTTATTTTGAGGTTGTTGAATTTGCTTATGTCCAACATTTTCATGTTGTCCGTTATTTACAAAAATCTCTATATTATTTTGAATTGTATGTTCTTTGTTGAATTTCAGGTACAATTACTTGATTTCCAACAAGAACTAAAGTTAAAGGAATATAGAGTGGTTCCTCTAACTCTTCAAATTCAAAATCAGTACTATTTCTCCCACTAAATTCAACATTCTCAAAGAACCTAGCATTGCAAGTCTCGAAAAATGTTCTAGTTTTCGGGTCATAAAATTTATATCCCCTAGATCTCTTAGCAAACCCTAAAATAGGGCTAAACCTAATGGAAGGTGCTCTATTGAGAATATAAGTTGCGATTTTTAATGCATCGCCTATAATGAGTGAGGTAAAGAAGTACAAGAAAACATACTTCTTACCATATCCTTAAGGATTCTATTATGTCTCTCCACTATACTATGCTAGGTTTGCCTGGTATGGTGTAGTGAGGGACAATCCCACACTCTTCAAGATAGCGAATATAAAGGACCTGGACGTCATTCACCCAATACGTCCAATGATTTAGACTTTACATGAAGAAAATAATGTATCCATAATGAGAGTAATCATCTATGAATGTGATGGAATATTGTTGACCATTCCATGAAGGGTTAGTGAATGGTCCATATGAATTAGTTCCAAGACGTTTGATACTCTCAAAGATCCTATTTCCTTTAATGTTTGTAAATTTTTCTTTAAAACACTAAATGCAAAAATTTTTATCCGGAGTATCAAGTTGTTTTAGGATTCCCTTTAACATAAGCTTTATCAATTCTCCCTTTGAAGATATGACCCAAACGCCTATGCCATAGAATACAAGAATTTACACTTGATAACTTTTGCTTAGTGCCTTTAGTTTTGGTTTCATTATTATGGGACTCATTCATTTTCTTGATTGTGTCAAGTAAATTAAGATTATCGATATATGACAAAGTACTAGTACCGACAAGTTAGGAATTTAAAATAAAGATCACATTTATTATTACCAAAAGAACAAGAGTAACTTTCCTTGTCCAAAACTGTGATATATTTTAAATTCCATCTAAAGGACGGTACAATGAATATATTATTTAGTACAAAATAATAGCCAGTACTTATCATTAATCTAAAAGTCCCTAAGCCTATAACTTCAACCGGATTTCCAGCTCCCATATAGATGTATTTCTCATCTTTACTGGGAATTCGTAATTCAGGCAACCCTGCATACATGAACTAATGTGAGTTGTTGCACCAAATACAACCACCATGTATATTAAGGAATTGAAACCAAATTTGCCTTAGTACAAACAAGACCAAATGACATACCATTCTGAATTCGCCATTCGCGATACTTATGGTAGTCGTTCTTCATGCGAGTAAGGTCCTTGCAAAAGAAGCATTTCTTGACTTTATGATCATTAAATGATCCCTTACGCTTCTTACTTGCAACCGAAATTTCCTTCCCTCTTCTCTTAATCCTACGAGAAGAAGTAAATGATGAGTGAGTACTTTCTAATTTAAGATATTTCATCCTATCTTCCTCTAATGTCATATGTGAAAGTAATCCATTAATATTCCACTTGTACTTTTGACATTTATAGATCACCTCAAAAGGACCAAATTGAGGAGGAAGATAGATCAAAACTAAGTGCACGAGAAAATCTTTCGAAATCTCTAACTTAAGTGCTTTTAGTTTGATCGAAAAATTGAAATAATTCAATAATGTACTCCCTAAGATTTTCCTCACCCTTGTACCGAATGGAAACAAGTTTCCACAAGAATTCAAGAAAAAACTCAGCATTTTTCAATCTCAGAGACATTGTCCAAAAATGTCTTTGAAACTGCATTTTCCATGATCATTAGACTCACGCGGTTGGACCGTTCCCATTGCTCAACATTTTTCCATTCTATAACGGTATTTCCTTTAGTGAGAGCAGCGGGACTTGGTTCCCCTAATGCGTGATCGATGTCCATACATCCTAAGATCATCGTTATATTATTTTTCCAAGTTTTAAAGTTAATCCCATTAAGCATTGGAACATTGTTCATGGCAGTAGTAATAGATGAAGCGTTTATCAAATCTGTTGAGAATAAGAACGAAGAATGAATACAAAACATGTATAAGAAACTACATAATGAATAAAGTGATTAATTATATCAATGAATCCCATCAAAAAGATAATCAACATGACATCAAAACTAATTTTTGAATTGCAAATTGACTCATAATTTGATTTATCTTAGGGTAATAAATGACTTTAAACAACACATTTTAAATACTTGCCTTCCTTTGGGCCGGTTCAAGTATTAAAAATGTCCTAAAATTTAAAGTATTTGTTACCCGGCAATAAAGAATATAAACAACTCATTTTAAATACCCGACTTCCTTTGGGATGGTTCAAAGTATTTAAAATGACCAAACGTTTTATTCAATTATTACCCCATGAATGCAAATACTTAGTCAACAACAAGGTCTCCTTTGGGAAACAAGCATGTTATCACATATCAATAAGAACATTCATCACTTTACAATTTCGTATCTAAACAACGTAAATCACTTTGGTGACAATATTATTTAGAAATGAATGAAATTGTTAAGCATATAATTAATCACACTTTAGGGCACAAATTAATGTATACTTTACTCAAATAATGAATGAAAATTGATCAAAAATAGCAAAATATTGAAAATTTTGAAAATCTGGCCAAAATGAGTCATGCTCGGCCGAGTCAAGGAAGGTGCTTGGCCGAGCAAAACCCTCCAGAGAACATCCCTTTCTGATCCCTTATGCTCAGCCGAGTCTTAGGGGTGCTCGGTCGAGTTCTTAGAGGTGCTCGGCCGAGTCCTTAGTGGTGCTCGGCCGAGCATCATGACCGTTGGATGGCGCCTTTTCAAAAAAAATTCAAACGTTGTGCTGATACAAATGGAGTGCTCGGCCGAGTCAAGGAAGGTGCTCGGCCGAGTCAAGGAAGGTGCTCGGCCGAGCAGACCCTGAATGTCAAATTTTCCAGATTTTGACTATCAATTCTTAACTTAATGGTGAATCAATATTCAACCAAAGCAAGTAGATCCGCATACTCACAACAAATTTTTAAATGCGTGGCTATGCATTTGAACAAACTCACAACGCATCCAATGATGGTGGCTATGTTCAAAATGGGATAATCTTACATTAAGTATTGAAAGTCTTTTGAGTAAAACCAAATTTATAATTATAATTTAACACAATACTCTATGAATGAATTAGAGTTGCACCAGTTCATAAGTGCACGACCGAATCAAATTGAAAAATTTTGAAAATACGTGAACAGTGTTTGCACGGCCGTGCGTTATAACTTGCACGTCCGTGCAGTCACTATTCACAGCTTTTTCCAAAAGACACCTTTTCATAATTGGCCGAGCAAGGCCCTTTTCACTGAAAATTTTTCTTCACACAAAAGATGAATGGCAAGCAAAAATTAACGCTTAACCAAGACATGAATACACAAGTAGATCCAACACGATTGTGCGACATAAAACGCTCTGTTGTGTCAATGGGATAATCTTGCATGAACCATCATGTCCTTTTGAGTAAACTTTAATCCATATTCATAATTTAATCAAGTAATGAATAATAACACTCTAGCAACGAATTAGAGCATTTAAATAACATCATAACATAATGATTTCAACAGGATTAAAAAATCAAAGTATAGCAAATATATGTTATATGAATTCAAACTTAATCCAAAACTTGAGAGGCTCTGATACCAATTGTTGGAACATTTCTATTCCAATAACCCAAAAGCACTCAAGTCTAGATTAAGTAAGAGAAGAAGATGAAGGCGGAAGCGTGATACCTGTTGAGTCCATCTTGTTACTTGATGATGTTCTTGCAAAAGAAGGAAGAGAAGAAGAAGAAGAAAATCAAGTAGGAAATTGTAGATCTTCTTGATGATGAATGCCTTCCTTAGAACTCAGATTATAGAGAGAGAGTAAATAAGGATGATGTCAAGTTTCTAGGCTGATGGTAGGCCTCTATATATAGGAAACAATGACACCTCATCAAGGGACTACATCCTTTCAATTAAGCGGTGTGAAATTACCATTCTGCCCATCATAAATAGGCAATTTTCACCTCGGAAATTCTATACATTTAATTAATATTCTATACTTTTCAATAACATTATTTTAATGATTTATACATGTACGTCTGCATGTCACTTATATTTATTAAGTATACACATTTTGCAATCCATGTTCTTACAATCCCTTTGGCAAGTTCTGATAATATGAGTTGTTGAAGTTCCGCGGCGTCATTATATATCGATTTTGATCTTGAAATCTGCACACGCATTTCTTAATCCTGCGGTGTATCTGGGATTGTAGGAGGGGTCCGATTGGTATTTCCTGCTGTATCTTATGATGCTAGCTAATGTGAAAGCGTGTGCTTTTTAGGAAACAATGTGTTTCCTTATTCGAATCAATATCACACATTTGTTAAGTTGATTTTGGGACTTTCATGAAAAGATTTATATTGTCCTATTGTGAAAAGGATTTTAATTTTAAGAAATAAAGTGTTTCCTATTTCGAATCAAAGAGGAATTTTTGGTAAGTTGATTTTATGCTTTCATGGAAAGATTCATAAGTATCCTACTTTGAAAAGGACTTTGTAAATAGAGTAAATATCTTTTACTATCCTACTTTGAAAAGGAATTTGTAAATAGAGTAAATATCTTTTATTTATGTACATAGTTTTATATTAGGACTAACCTACTAACAATCTATTCCTTTGTGAGTGTGCTTTATGTTTCCTTGTAGGAATTGGATTCTCACATATGGAAGAGTTTGGATTCGTGAAGATCTTCTCCAAGGTGCCTATAAATACAAGAGACCAGCACAAGAGAAGATAGAGCTTGAGAGATTTATTCAGAGAGAAAAACACTCTTTGTTCTTCACGTTTTCATAATATTGTTTTAGGTTGTGAGTGTAGGTTGTGACATACATCCGAAACTCACATCTACGTTTTTGTCAAGTTCTTTGTTTTACTTCTGATTGGAATAGATCCTACTTGGGAAAGGGGAGTTGTTCTTATCGTAGAAGGTGATTAGAACTTGTTTAGTATTTTCGTCTTTTAGTTTTCACTTATTCGTATTTTTGTAAGTAACAAAAGTTTTTATAGTGAAAAGTTTTTGGGCGTAAGCCTAGTTTGCTGATCACGTTGATCAGTAAGCGTATATAACTCTTGAGTTATTGCATTTAATTTGTTTTTAATTACTTTATTCCGCTGCATTATCTGTGGATGTGTGGACAGTTGTGAGACACATCTGTACTCACATCCTTTGCATGTTGTGTGATTAAGTTTCCTAGCTACACGAAACTTTCAATTGGTATCAGAGCCAACTCTCGAAATATTACTGAGTGTTGATCCAGAAAGTGTAGTCATTATGGAATGCCAAAATCACCAAAATAGGCCTCCTGTCTTGGATGGTACGAACTATTCTCTTTGGAAGTCTAAAATACGAAATTACATCAAAAGTATTGATGAAAGGGCTTGGATGTGTATTCTTGTTGCATGGCAACCTCCTACTGTGGAGAAAAAGCCATCTTCTGGTGTTGGTGAGTCTATTTTCGAAAGAAAACCTGAAGAGCAATGGACTCTTGATGAAATACAAGCTGCAAATTACAATTCAAAAGCTATGGGTGTTATTTCCAGCCATATTTCTGGGAATATGTACAAACTTATCACTAATGAGAGTGTAGCCAAAGCTGCTTGGGATATTTTGCAAACTCAATGTGAGGGAGCTCCAAGTGTTAAAGCTACGAGGCTTAGAATTTTAATGGATAGGTTTGAGTTACTTCGAATGGAAGAGTCTGAGGATATAGTTTCTTATGCTGCAAAAATCCATGAAATCTCCAATGAATGCACTAGCCTAGGAGAGTCAATTTCGAATGCTAGATTAGTAAGCAAAATCTTAAGAACTTTGCCTGAAAGGTTTAATATCAAGGTTAAGCCGTCATTCAAGAGACGAAAGTGACACCAACACAAAGTAGAATTAGAAAAAATTGTTGGTATTTTAAGCGTGTTTGAGCTAAATCTTGAAGCTCAACAAAAGAACAAGGCAATAAGTATTGCTCTTAAAGTTCTAGCCTATTCCAAAGGAATTTCTGACCTTTCTTACGAAATTAATGAGTCTAATCTTGAGGAGGATGATGTGGTTGTAATAACCAAGAAGTTCAATTCTATTTTGAATAACAAAAGGAGAAACAAGTTTCCTAGAGAAACCTCTCGGGATTTAGAGAAACAAGATGATAATTCTGTTGAGGGGTCCAAAAAGAAAAGTTTTGATAACAAGAAATCCTCTGATTCTGTGCAATGTAGAGCATGTCGTGGCTTTGGTCACTTTGCTAATGAGTGTGCTAACACACTTAAGAAAAGAGGAATGAGCTTAACTGCCTCTCTAAGTGATAGTGAGGATGAGGAAGATGCTAACACGCCTGTGATAAACCGCCATTCACGTGTTTAATGCTCATTTTGCGAGAAATTGGTGAAGGAGTTCCTGAGGAATATTTGGATGTGGTCCCGTATGTGAACACATCCGTTGACACATCGATCCGATTTTCAATTGCTTCACCGTAAAAGATATTACGATGATGAAGATAGGGACATTCCCTATGAGGAACTTTTTGCAACCTACGAAGGTGCATGCGATTGGATAAAGGGGTTGGACAAAATTGAGGTATTTACTAAGGTAAATAAATCTCTTTACGATAAATTAGTTGTTTGTGAAGATGAGAAAACCAAACTTTCAAAAGAAATTGAGGTGCTTGCTAAGGTAAATAAATCCTTGTCGATAATTTAGGTTTGTTTGTGAAGATGAAAAAGCCATACTTTCAAAAGAGAATGATGATAAAAAAGATATCATTTCCAAACTTGAAGTTCTAATAACCAAGAGAGAAGTTGAATTCGAAAAATTCAAAAGCGATTTTGAAAAAGCCGAAAGTACAAGAACCAAGTTAAATACTTGGGAAAATGAAACTTGATGAAGCTATTGTTCTTGGTAAAAGCTGGAAAAAGCTTGGCATTGGTTTTGAGAAAACAAAATTTGTAAAGGAAGGATGTGAGACTTCTACTTCAAAAAGTGTGGAAAAATCAATTTTGAGAGAAAAAACCTTTTTGGGTGAGAAAAGGCCAAGGAGAAGGCACTACATCTGTCATTATTGCTTTGCTCACCGGGCACATTAGACCCTTTTGTCACAAATTAAAGGTTGATAAGAAATCTGGTTTTCATCGAGTCTCGGATGTGTGGAAAGATGTATACACATCCAGGACACACATTCATGTAATCTGAGACCTCTGCACCACAAAAAGAAAAGTGAAAAACGGTGGGTGGCCAAACCCAAGTGCTACCTGCAATGTTGTTTACTCTTCCCTCAAGAGTAGTGTCTACGATTCTTGGTATTTTGATAGTGGGTGCTCTAGGCACATGACTGGGAATCAAGCTTTTCTAGTAGACTATGAGTTAATCAATGGGGAAAGGTGAATTTTGGTGGTGGTGCTCAAGGCAAAATCATTGGGAAAGGTACCCTAGATGTGAAGGGATTCCCAAAACTTCACAATGTGTATCATGTGAAAGGTCTTAGGACTAATCTCATTAGTATAAGTCAGTTATGTGATGATGACTTATATGTGAAGTTTGATAAGAAGATTTGTGAGGTGTTTAATGAGTCTAACACATGTGTCCTCACTGGTCTAAGATCATCTGACAATTGTTACAAGTTTTGTGATAATTTGTCTTGTTTAAGTTCCTTTGATATTATATTTGATGATACACTTGATTTTAACCTCAAAAGCTGCCAAGGATAATGTTTGAGGTTATCAAGCTGAGTGGAAATCTGGCGATATAGGTCTTTGGAGATACGGAAAGCACTGTAAAGGAAAAACAGGCAGATGTGAGTCCAGATGTGCAAAAGGATGTATCTGTGGATGTGAACACAACCGTTCCCACATCTGAACACATATACACTCAAAGAACTGAGTCTGAAGTCAGTTCTTCGGATTCAGAAGGAGAAGCTAATTCTGAAAGAGACCATGTTGGGTCTGTTGATAGATCAGATGACATTTTGTTCAGAATTCAGAAAAATCACCCCACGTCTCAAGTGATTGGTGAAGTTCATGATCAAAGGCAAATCAAAAGGAATGAGAAGGTAAATCATAGTTATTTGGATGCTTTATGGAGTCATACATCCTTATACTCCAAGGTATGTTATTACTGCTTTGTGTCTATCATTGTGGGATACATTAACTTAGATTGGGCAGAAATTTTTTATGATAAAAACATTTGTGTTCGATGTTCCTACCTTGATAACATCCTTGATTCCTGGTATAGAAGGAGAAAAAGTTATGTCTCCTTGTTCATAGCTAAGGCTAAATATGTTGCCCTTAGAAGTTTTTGCACTCTGTTATTTTTGCCGAATCAAATGTTAAAAGACTATGGATTAAATAGAAAATTTTTGACTGCTTTTTGTGATAACAAAAGTGCCTTGGACATATCAAAAAATCCTGTCCAATATTCTAGAATAAAGCACATTGATATTAGACATCATTTCATTAGAGATCTTGTAGAACAAAAAAGCGTATTGTGCGGAATTTGTTGGGACTGAAAATCAATTGACTGATATATTTACAAAGGCATTAGTTTTGGAGAGATTTTCCTCCTTGAGGAAGTCTCTTGGTTTGTGTGATATCTAAGGTTGTGAGCACAAATGTGTCTCACATCCTCTAACACATCTGTATATTAGATTAACAAAAAAAAAAAAAAAAAAAAAAAAAAAAAAATATATCATGCATTTGCACAAAATTTCTCAGTGTGGTCACTTGTGAGTCTTCATCTTTGACATGGTTTTTGATCACTTAATTGTGAGCACTTCCTGTTCATGTCACCTTTTGGTGACTTGATATAACCTTCCTAGATATCTCACAGTGGGTGCTAAAAGAAAAAAAAAATATATATATGTGAGAAACAGCTGCTTCACCCTTAGTATGAAGCCATACCATTGTGATCAAGTGATTTTCATAAGAAAACTTGAAGTCAAACTTGATAAGATCATTGGGAAAAAGGGCTATCTTTGGGATCAAGTAAAGTGAAAGCTACTCACATTGCAAAAATCCACAACAAAAAATTGGTGGATGCATCCTAGAAATTTGCGGGATTGGATTATTGCTCATTGACTTTTTGTGATCTAAATGTGTCCCCATATGTGACTCACATCCTATGCCACATTCATAAGCTGAGAATATTTCCATCACCTGTGTGTTTGCATCATGCTAGGCATATTGCATTTTTTAGGACATATATGAGCTTTGTAAATATGCTAGTTAATTAATTTTCTTTCCTAGTTCATTCTTTGATTATATAGGTTTTTGATCTCCAATATCTTTCATGAACGAAAAAGGTGTGTATCAATCCTTGTTTGAAAATGTTGGAAAATTCTTTTGG
This sequence comes from Adenophora triphylla var. japonica, assembly GCA_022495995.1. Classification (NCBI taxonomy): domain Eukaryota; kingdom Viridiplantae; phylum Streptophyta; class Magnoliopsida; order Asterales; family Campanulaceae; genus Adenophora; species Adenophora triphylla. The sequence goes on from JAFEMH010003416.1 coordinate 252,022, forward strand.
GGTTCTGTTTTATTTAAAGATATGACCAAAATATTTTTGTTTCCATAAAAATCTAACAAAATTTTGACTTATTCTAATCCCTATTTTTTTCGTGATTTGGTGTGTGGTAATATCAAAGGGTTATAGCCGTTGGTGGATCTTTGTAAAATTTTGGCTGTGTGAGACCTTTTTGGAAAAAGGATTCCTTAATTTAGTTGGAAAGGGGGAGTTGTTGTGAATACCCCGTCCCGATGCAACGCGCATTCGGAGGTTTGAAATGAATAATTATAAAAAAGTCGGATCGAAATGGGATATTCATTTAGTGACACTCGATTTAAACCATATTAAAATATTAGTTTAATTTTGAGAGTCGCCACGCCACTTTGATATAGCCCAAAGCTTTGAAAAAAGGCTAAACATGTAATTGGGTTCGGGGGTCAAGTTACAACAGAAGAAGAAACGTTATCACTCCTATTGCCCGACGAATCGGTCTTTCTAGCATGTGGGGTGTTGGTTGTGTGCGGTGTTTACAGGAATAGATAGAAGAAACGGGGATCATGCATAAGGAGGAGGGGAGAGAAAGAATTAATTGATGATCACACCCTAGAACCTTTGAGTTAGGCCCTTGGAAGGTGCACTAATCAACGTTCATCCTTGGGGGATTGTTGATCATGGGACAATTATAACTAAGGTGGAAGGAAAGGGATAGTTCCTAGATCCATTGGGTTTCTTTGGACGAAACCTTAGATCATCCTCGGCTATAGCATAATTAAATATATTAAAATAACCCTAAATCTAGCATATATGGCATAAGCAAGAAATAAAGCAATTAAAATATACTAAGCATGCAAACAATAATAATAAAGACAATAATAAAGAACAAGAATATTAAAAAGAGAGTCTTACCAATTGTAGCAAGACTTTGGGGTCGAATCTTGGCGATTCGAGAGGAAAAAGAAGAACTGAGGGTAAAGCAAGTGTAGTCTCGCTTCTCCCGTATGAAATTGTGTGTGAATATGGGGAGCCGGGCACCCCTATTTATAATACCTCGGTACACAGGGTGGGCTTCTAAAGGGTCGATCGGCGCTAGGGGTGAAGGGTCGATCGGCTCTAAATAAAAGGGTCGATCGGCTCTACCACGGGCAAAGGGCCGATCGGCTCTTGGCAGCGTACTTTCCAAGGCGACGGTGACGGCGCGGTACGGACGAATTAAATGAATTAGGGTTAGGGTTGCTTTAGGGTTTCTAATTAATATTAACTTAGGGCCGAGGTATTTGGAATACCCTTTTCGGACCGGGTACTAACGATAGCCCCTCGGCGGCGCTTCTTGTAAGACAAGTGGGGTCGACGATAAAAGAATAGGATCCGATCTGAAAAAAGGGATTTCGGGAGGTAAGGAAAGTGATCTTGCGGATGCGAGGATTGGACTCAGTGAGTCGCAAAAGGATGACCAGATAGGTCAAGTGGCTGGACCCACGTCGGGCTACCTACGTATCCCTAAAAAGGAATCAAGCCAAGTCGTAGTTCAAAAGAGTGGGCGTTTAGTACCCGAGAATGGCGGACGTGCAGCGTCTCAAGCCAAAGATGCGATTTGTGGCGAGGCTTTGAGGATCGAATCTAAGGGCGATTCGAATAATATTGAGAGATGTACGGAAAGGAGAATCAAGTATAGTCTTGCCTTCTCCGCGGGAAAATACGTTGTGTGGAAAGGAAACTCAAGTATAGTCTTGATTTTTCCCTTGAAAATCGTGTGTGATGGAACAAATCAAGTGTAGTCTTGATTTGTGAGATAATGTGTGGAAAGGAAATTCAAGTATAGTCTTGAATTTTTCCTTTGAAAATTGTATGTGATGGAACAAATCAAGTGTAGTCTTGATTCGTGTCCCGAGAAAAAGTGTATGGGGCAATGTGGAAAAAACTGTGTGAGAATCAAAAAACCAAGTATTTGACTTTTGCGGGAGTCACACCGAAAAAATATTAATTTAAACAAAAGATTTGGAATTATGAAATAAATTAAAAAGAAGGAATTATTTTAAAAAGAATTTTTATTTTTTTTGACAACGGTCATTTTTTTTTAAAATGGGGAGGTTTTTGGAAATGGGGGAATTGCTTTTTGAAAAAAAAAGGGGAAGTTGTTTTTTGAAAAGGGGGAGTTCCTCGGGAAGGGGGGTAATAAATTAGCCAGTCAACTCGCTCTGACCGAGGAGGACACGCGTCAGGCGGAGAGGCTGAAGGGCCGATCGGCCCTATGCTCTGATTGGCTGGGGCCATTTGACGAGGATCGGGGTCGCCAGGGAGAGATCCTGGCCGTTGGATCAGGCGAAAGAAGCACAAAAATGGGAGGGCCGATCGGCCCTTGACTCCCATTGGCTAAAACAAGCGGCCGATCGGCCTTAAGAGTCACGAACTCTCCTTCTCCAATTCACTTTCTTCTTCTTCCTCTGAACTTCTTCCTCCGTCGAGTTCTTCTTGGGAAAGTCTTCTGATTTGTTCCCTTGATTTTGTCGAGATTTCACCATGAATCCTCCAGTTGGGTTGAAAGATTGCTGATTTCTTTGATGAATCGCCCGGATTATTCACCTTTGGGATGTCTACAGGTATGGGTGATGCCTGGTTATGGGCGGAGGAGTTGGTGCTAGTGGCTACGGCGCGGGGTAGCCGCGGTTCGGCGGTTTTAGGGCGGTTTGGTGATATGGGTGGTGGTTTTGGTGGTGGTTATGGAGGTTATGGAGGTGGCAGCCATGGCGGTAGCGGTGGTGGTCACGGTGGTGCTGGTGGCGGCAGCCATGGCGGTGATGGTGGTGGGTATGGCGGCAATGATGGTGGCCATGGCGGAAATGGTGGAAATGGTGGCGGTGATGATGATGAGGAGGAGGTGGATGTTGATGCCGGGGAGAGTGACCGGAGTGACGCTGGCGGGAATGCCGAGGCTAGGAGGCGGAGAGCTTCGCGTAATTATCGGCCTTCGAGGGCATTCGTTACATTTGCACAACCAAGCGGATTTTACGCGGGCACGAATTTTCATGGATCCAGGTCTTCGCTCCGCGTCGGGATGAAGGTACAATTTTTATTTAACAACATAATAATTGATACATGTGCAAAGTATTTTATTATTTAAAATGCGAGTAATGACACATACACTGTCTTTGTGTTTACTGCGAGATGAAGAAGATGAAGGGACGTAGTTCCCTTAAGGCGGTTGGTGAGTAGTGGGCGCTTTTGCCGGTGGTGAGGGTGGTCCTCGCGAGATGGTGTGGAGCTTGGGGTTGGGCCCCTTCTTTGATATGGTTGCGGCGATGGGTCGGACCGGAAGTGTAATCTTTGTGGTGAAGGTGTGTCGTGAGTTTTGGTGGGACACGACACATACTTTCCATACGAGTTGGGGTGAGACTACGATCACTCCTGCGACTTCGCCGTCCTCGCGGGTTGGGATTTACGAGATGTAGTGTTGCCTTTTGACGAGACTTTACATTCGACAAGGCTCGTCGGGTCAGCGTTCGGCGCTAGCGTTGGCCGGCGAGGAATTTCGGTGTTGACGCAGGGAAGCTGTACAAGCTTGTGGAGACTGCTATCGATCGATACAGAGTCGGTCAGTATGGGATGGACACACTTGTCCGGGGATTCCTCTGGTACGGCTTATCAGTGGCTCTCTTTCCCAACTCGGGCCCGGTGTGCCGATTCTCTTTATTGGGTGCTTTGTCTGATTTGGACTTAGTGCGGTATATTTCTTGGGGAGGGGCCGGCTTGGCATCAGGGCCCTTGACAACTTTGTCTCGAGGTCCAACACCTCTTCTTTCGATGCTTTCCACTTTGTACTGGAGGTACGCTAACTCTTGTCATTTTCATTACCCCTTACTTGTCATTTGTTTTTTCTGTCTTTGTAAATATCTGCTTTTCTGTCTTTTGCAGGCTTGGGTTTATGAGATCTTCGGCGTTGCGCCGTTCTCCTTACGGGACCAGACTCGGGATGTGCCCGTCTTACGGTCTTGGAGGAAGGAAAACCGGGTTGAGGATATCCGAAGACGGTTCGCGAATACGATTTGAGGGCCGTGTTTGATGGTCCCGGTAGACTGAGTTTTACTCTTTCCTTGGACCCAGAGGCTTACGAAAGGTGTTGGTGCCGTTCGGGATATTCTTGCTTCCCTTGAGGCTAGCTGGTTGGATTGCTTGCCGACGAGATGTATGCGGGCGGCGGGTGTCGAGAACGGCACCATGCGTGGGCTCCTCTTTATGCGCCGCGGCACCCTCCCGAGAATATGTGGTACCCGGACCGGCTGAGGAGGATGGAGTATCTATATGGGGTCCCCGCTCATCACTTCTGCCTTGACATGCCTTACGTAGATTTTGTGGCTCTTTATCTGAGATCACCGCAGGTGGTGCGGCGGGCTGCTGCGGATGCCCAGGCTGCTGGTATGGGGGAGCAGGATCCCGTTATCCCTGAGCCGATGGGTGCTGCACTTCCCGAGATAGTGGATATGCCTCCCTTTCCCGATCACTTCTATGTGCACATGGCTGACGGGGAGGTGCGAGTAGACTTGGCTCCTACAGAAGCCGATGAGGTCGAGGGTGCCCAGCTTCCTCCCGGTGGTCTTTGGCGGGGTATGCCTTTTACCTTTCCTCTTTCATTTACGGTACTTATACTTTAGGCGCTGATGTAACTCTCGCCCTTTGATTTTTCGGGTCACTCGGGAGTCTTATGTGCGGTCGGTGAGGCACGGCAATGTGCTTGGCTCGTTTCTTGAGGAGTGCGGTGGCGGCGCTTTCTTGCCAATCCGGAGATCGGTAGATGTGGATCCGGCACAGTGGAGACAGCGCTCCCAGGGTGAGGGTAGCTCGACATCCGGATTTTCTCGCGGTCGTGCCTCGACTTCCCGTAGGGGTCATTAGGATTTTTCATTTTTATGTAGTACCTGTTAGGAAAAAGTAGGAGCATGCGGACTCTAGATTTTATCTTGACTCACTTTGTATGCGGTGATCTATGTACTAGTTTATGGATTTAATATATATAAAAGTTAGTCTTTTCTATTTATGTACATTTCTATTTTTGGACATTATCTATTTTTGTACCTTTGCATTGGACACACGAGGACAAAATAAAATAAAGTAAAATAAAGTAAAAATTGAAAATAGAAAATAATAATAAATAAAGAATAAAGATAAAAAATAAAATAAAAGAACAAAAAAGGTGGGGCCTTGGGATTCTTTGAAGGCTGTCTTTGAAGTGGAGCCATTTTACGGAGAGGCGAAGGGTCGATCGGCCCAAATAAAAGGTCCGATCGGCCCCAAAATTATAGGTCCGATCGGCCTATCTTTGAAAAGGCGGCGGTTGGTCTTCTGGAAGGGGCCGATCGGCCCTATGTCCTTTCCCTGCACGGATTGTTACGCGGTCCTTTTCTGTACGGATTTTAACACCAAAACCTATAAATAATTCCCTTTGTCGTATGGTCATACACAACTTTCTCTTCTTTTCTTTGTCTCCTTTCTTTATTGCTTTCTTTTCTCTTTTGTCGTGGACACACAATGAATTCTCATCCCTCCGTTTTGATGGAGAAGCAAAATAATTTTGAGAGTGATTTGGCTGTTTGGGTATCCAAGGTATCTCGCTCTGTTCGTCACGCCTTTGATAAACGTTTTGGGGTAAAGTGTATTTGGTCCCTTTTGCCCATGCATCCCAACTGGAATCTCTTACATGCTGCTGCTGCTTTTTGGGATGAATCCAATCACGTTTTCAACTTCTCTTACAACGAGATTACACCCACCTACGAGGATTTTCTTGCTCTGTGTGGAGGGGATGATGTCAGTTTGATAGCGGTTCCACATGATAGAGTTCCGTTGGTGACAAGGGTGGCCAAATTTCTGCACCTCCCTACAGCTGTGGCCAGAGGTTTGGTCGAAGGTGTAGACATAGATATCTGTGATTTGCCGGGGAGATTTGCTCATGGTGATGACTTCGACTCAGATTTTGCCTTGGATTGCCTGGCCCTCTACTTATTTTCCAAGGTTACATGTTTTCCCCTTATGTGGGTGTAGCTACCGGTGGGTGTCTGGATATGGTTGATCAGGCTCGTTCGGGGAGGAGCATCATTCCGGTTCTCTTGGGCGAGACGCTTCATGGTATATCTCGAGATAGCTAGGGGTGCTCAAGCTTATGACTAGGGCGGTGCCAAATTGCGGCCACGTGGCTCGAGGATCGACTTTTTGTTCTAGAGATTCCCCCTTCGAGTGTTAGGCCTTGGTTTCATGGTTGTAGGAGGAAGATTGATCCGCTTTCCGGCTTGTCAGAACGGGAGTGGAAGATGTATTTGGCGGAGGTGGATGCGATAGGATTCATTGGCGAGTACGGCATTGGGGCCTTTCCTTCATTCGGAGCCTTCGGCTTGGGCAATGCTGATTCGTGTACCGGCTTTTGAGACCACCACCTTTTACTATGCGGAAGCGGGTACTTCGGCAATATGGCATGGAGCGGAGTCCGTCCTCCAACTTGGGGCACTTCGAGTTTGATGATTACGCCAAAGTCCTTCCAAGTGGACGTTGGTGTTTCGGTTTTGATGGTAAGCTTATGGAGTTCTCATGGGATGCCACGAGTCTATCTTGCACAGCGGACCCTTAGCACTCATTTCTCGCATGCTTATTTGACATGGTATGAAGAAAACTTGGGACCGATGAGGGAGACTTTGTATGACTTGAGACGGAGATTGGTTCCTAACATATCTTGAGCCGTTTTCTCGAGAGAGAGACGGGGAGGCTTTGGGGATTTCTCTAGACACGGTGGAGGAGAATCCTCCCAAGAAGATGGAGCGGAAGTTGAAGGGTAAGGCGATCGAGGAGGTTTCCCCATTGAAGAAGAAGTATTCGCCTTATTTTAAGAGAGAGAATAAGAAGAAGCCGACTCGACGAGCTGCCAAGAAGAAGGACGGAGATGAGGGGCCTAGTGCCAAGGAGTAGACCTTATATGTCCGAGTATCCACCCACAGTCATATGCGGACACATTAGTTATTTATTTTGTCTTTTAATTTTTTAGTTTCTTTTGCAAGTTATTTAGTCATTAGTATAGTCGAGCTTAGACTCATCAAATAAGTGTAATCAAGCATTGATTGTGGGAATGAAAAAGTTTATTGCTTTAATAAAAAACAGATTGGATTTTTATTTATTTTTGGACCGCGCCGATTAAAGGCGCCTACGTTCCCCTTTTACAATGAGAACCAAGGGGCTCGGGTCGTCGTAGTTCATTTTCATCAAGCTACTATTTTTAGAAAGGGAAGATAGAAGCGGGACAATTTTTATTTTATTTGCTCTAACTTTTGCCTAGACCGCCCTTTACGGGTTTTCAATCTAGCGAGCTTTTGAACGCACCCTTTCTTTTATTGCTAGACCGCCCTTTGCGGGTTTTCAATCTAGCGGGCTTCTTTTGCGTTTTTTTTTTTTTTTTTTTTTTTTTTTTTTTTTTTTTATTTAGAGGGGAGGAAGAGCTTAATCATAGTAGCGTCTGAGCTTGCTGAGGTTGGTGGGCTCCTTGAATTCGTTGCTATCCAGATCTGCCATTTTAACTGCTCCACCCGAAAATATCTTCTTGATCACATACGGGCCGGTCCATGTAGGGGCCCACTTCCCAAGAGGATTGAACTTGTTGGGAAGTTCTTTGCTTCAAAACCAAATCTCCTTCCTTAATGTCTAAGGGCTGCACCTTTTTGTTGAAAGCCCTTCTTTGTCCGTCTTTGATAGGCTCGGATGTGTTCCATGGCTTTGAGTCTGCGCTCGTCAAGTGTGGCCAGCGATCATATCGGCTGCGGAGCCATTCAACACGCTACTTGATTTTCTAATAAGATCCTCAAAGACGGGACTTCAACTCAGCAGGAATCTTGCCTCCATCCCATATGTCGAGCAAAGGAGTTTCGCACTGTGGCGTACGAACGGAAGTTCTATATCCCCAAAGTGCCAATGGTAGTTTCTCGGGCCAGTCCCTACCTCGAATCATTTGTCTTTACGATTATACGCTCAATCGTTTTGTTAGGCTGCTTATTTGCTCCGTTGGTCTGAGGCCTATAAGGGGAAGACTTGTGTCTTAGGGTAATCTTGAACTACGCGATGTCTGTCACAATCTCCGCCGAAGTGGGACCCGTTGTACAGAGATAATCTCATTTGGTACTCCATATCTGCACATGATGTCCTCCTTAATGAAGCTGTGCCACCTTTTTGGAAGTCAACACCTTGTAAGATTTTGCCTCGATCCACTTGGTGAAGTAATCCTGACTACTAATACAAAACAATGCCCATTGCTTCCGGCGGTGTAATCTTGCCAATCACATCAATCCCCATGTCGCAAATGGCCAAGGGGTTACCATGCTATACAACTCGTGAGGGTACATGGTTCAAATTGGAACACATTTGGCATTTGGGACATTTCCGCACAAAGCTGGATGCGATCGGCTTCTATAGTGACCCAATAATAACTTGGCCAGGTGTGATTTTACGTCTCAACATTCGGCATTCATGTGTGGACCGCATAAGCCATCGTGTACTTCTTCCATGATCATTTACGCTCGTTTCGCGTCTACACGAGTAACGAGGAGACCATCGTAGTGTCTTTTGTACAACATATCATCTAGTAGAACAAAGCTTGTCCAGGCCAATCGCTTCAATGCACTGCAAACTTTTGGCTTTCACGTCACCTAGAAAAGACACATCACCCTTCTTGAGATACTCATAAATACGTGCGTACCACGGATCCTTATTCTCCTCGATGTCGGCTTGAATCTCGCGGCGGTGAGGCTTCGTAGCGATGGCGGGGTTCTCTCTTCGGCCAACTACGAATGGTTTACGGACATTCCTTGAGGATCTCGACCAAAGAAGCCGGTGTAGCTAAAGCGTCGGCAAATCTATTTACGTCTGCAGGTAGATAATGGAATGTCACTTCCTTGAATTGCTTGACAAGCTCTTCCATATGAGTACGATCTTGTTGCGGGTAGGGGTCAACGGTCTTCCACTTCTTAGACGTCGATTGATAATTAAAGCGAGTCTCCATATACCTCCAACTCCTTTACATTACGCTCCAAAGGCGCTTCTAAACCGGCTATGCATGCCTCGTATTCGGCCGCGTTATTGGTGGTTGTAAAATTCGGCTTGATGGCGATGGGGGTGTGCTCGTCTTTGGGATCAACCAAAAGGATTCCCGCTCCATTGCCTCTCTTGTTCGCGGCTCCATCAAAGAATAGTTGCCATCTCTCTTCCGTATCAATGCTAAAAATCCCTCGTCACGGAAATTCCGGTTCAAGCCCCTGTTCTTACGTACTTGGAAACTACGCTAAATGATCCGCCGTGGCTCTCCCTTTAAGCTTGCTTTTCTCGGCACATAGGTGATATCGAATTCCCCGAAATACCGACCATTTGGCTAATCTCATGGACGAGAGAAGGTTTGTCAAACAAATACTTAATTGGATCCATCTTTGACACTAGCGAGAATCGGATGCGGCGACAAGTAATGCTTGAGCTTATTAACCACCCAAACTAGCCGGTACGAGGTCTTTTCCAATCTTTGAGTAGTTTAGCTCACTCCCTTGCAACTTTCGACTAACAAAATAAACGGCGTTCTCCACCCGAGAGTCCTTGGCTTCTTGTGCCGGCCATAGCCCCAACAGTGTATCGATTCTTGTTAGGTACAATAGCAATGGTTTCTCCGAATGTGGGGGCGAAGGATAGGGGATTGACCAAGTATCTCTTGATTTCCTCAAAGGCTTCTTGACATTTCCGAGTCCCAATCTATACTTGCGGTCTTCTTCATCGATCGAAAATCGGTTCACACATAGTAGTCAATTGATTAATGAAGCGGGCGATGTCTTGTAACCGTCCCATGAATCCACTTAACTTCTTTTACGTGCGTGGTGGCCTCATCTCCATGATGGCTTGAATCTTCCTTGGATGCGCCTCAATCCCTCGTTCGGTGACCATGTAGCCCAGGACCTTTCCTCGAATAACCCCGAATGTACACTTGGCGGGATTCGGACGCATTGCGTGCTCACGCGATGCAGTCGAAGAACTTTCTCAAATCAATGAAATCTTGTCCGTCGACCCCTTGGAATGAATGATCATATCGTCGACATACACCTCAATCTCCTTATGGATCATGTCATGGAATAATCTTTGTGGCCAGCTCTACGGTATGTAGCCCCTGCATTTTTCAATCCGAATGGCATTACGGTGTAACGATATGTTCCCATTGGTGTAGTGAAAGCCGTCTTCTCTGGTCGCCTCCGCCATCTTGATCTGATTATATCCTGCAAAACCATCTACAAAAGACTTGACCTCGTAGTTAGCGGTGGCATCTACTAGCATGTCGATGTTGGGCAACGGGAAGTCGTCCTTTGGGCTAGCCTTGTTGAGATCTCGGAAGTCAACACAAACTCTAACCTTGCCATTCGATTTGCGGCCAGTCACAATATTAGATAACCACGTCGGATACTCAATAACTACGATAAAAGCCACTCGGAGGAGCTTCTCTATCTCTTCTTTAACTTGCGAGACCATTCGGCTTAATGCGGCGCAATTTACGCCCAGCGAGGCTTGGCGTGCGGTGTTAGTGGTATTACGTGCTCCACTATCGAGTTATCCGGCCCGGCATATCCTTGTATGACCATGCGAACACATCCGAATATTCTTTAAGCGGTTCAATCAACGCTTCCCTTTCGGTCCCTTCGAAGAAGCTTCCAATCTGTGTCTCTCTCGGCTCTTCTTAGTTCCCAAATTAATACATGATAACACCTCGTCGGCGGCTTGGGCCCGACCTTCCTTTTGATTGATAACTTGCTTAGAAATTTCTTTAATGTATTCATTGTTTAGTGTGTCCGCTTCTTCTAATGAGTCATTATTAACTAGGTTAATTTGATTAAGTTGAGCATTATTTTTAGTTAATTTATCATTAAGAAGATTGGCTATGAGGGGATACTCTGAAAGATCTAGTTTTTCATTCATAGCGAAAGGGAAAACAACATTTGCAACTAACTCATAGTCTTCGGCGTGAGGTCATCGAGACTTGGAAGACGACTCAAACTCAAAGAAAACACATCGGACTCAAACAAAACAGATGACTACGAAGAAACGAGAGGACTTGGGGGAATCGGGGAGACTCGACGGGAGGAGGCATCGGTCCGGCTCTTGACCATGTATTCCTTCGTGGCTACGGGTCCGCCAAATACGCACCAATTCTTGACTTTCCAACCATGGGTGTCACCAGCGTCCTTGGATCCGTATCGTCTGCTGCTCTGCCCCAATAGTGCAACCATATCATCTTCTATATTGATTCCCCAAATCTTTGCAACGAGGTTCGACCATCCCATTCTTACGCATCCTCTGGCGCAATGTTCTCGACAGCGGCTCATCCCGAAGATACTGTCCTAGGCGATCGGCCAACCCGTCTTCGGTCTTGATGACGTCACAGGCTGCTGGCGTGACAACCTTGCCTCTCTTCGACGTGGATCCATGAGAACCGTCTTCGGCTTGACCTATCAACCTGTATCCTGAAGATTTCGAAACCTTTACGGCTTGCTGTGTGATCAAACCATGGCTCGCTAAACTCCATGCAAGAGAATTCTTCACCCTCCTTGACAAAGTAACTATTGAGGGAAAGGCGGTATGGCCTCGTCTCTACATTGTTGGTAGGGCGGCTTCACCCTTTTGATGTATTCAATTCTTTCCATCTCGGCTTTATCTTCGGGAGTAAGGACGTAGCCTAGACCTTGGTGGGCTGCGGTGATCGATAGCCTCCACTATTTTCGTGGGTCCTTGGAGATGCTGCCCAGACCCGATCTGAGTACAAATCCCATGTTTCTCATCATTCTTATAGTGGCCGTACTACGTAGATGTCTTTGTGAGGTCCACCGCCGCGCACACTTGTGCTTGTGCTATTAGGCGAAAACCTGAACATTGAACTACCCTCTTCGTGCTTTGAATCTATAGGACCGGCTTTCCCCGAGTGCTTGTTCCTTGAGATGTTACCGGATCGGCGTAAATGGCGTCACTTGATCGCTGGCGGAATTTCACACATTGATGCAATGAGGAAGGGACTCCATTCATACGATGCAACCGTGGCCTACCCAGCGGCATGGTGAAGGTGGAAGGTATGTCTATGACTTGAAACTCGGCAATCATAGTAGTGGTCCCATGCAAGTAAGGGGCAAGCGATTATTCCCAACCTTGGCCCAGAAGCTAGTAGAATCGTATCCTCGCACGGAATGAGCGAAGGTCTCAAATCTGTGGGACTTAGATCAGGACGTCCGTCATCACGGAAGGCGGTATGTTCGCATGAGAACCGTTGTCAATGAAAATACGTGGCAACCTTTTTCCGTTGACTTCAATAGTGATGTGCGGTGGTTCATTATGATCCGATCCAAACTCCGGCATGTCCAATTACTGAAAATGTAATGATATTCCCAAAGTGTATGTTGCGATCATCTGCGTTACATCTTGGCTTTGTATCGAGACGGCACCAAAGTCGCGGCAAGATTACTGTTCCAACATCATCACATGTGGGCATACGAGGGCGTTAGCAAGGACCATAAGGATATATTGGCTTGAGTTAACTTCGGTTGAGTGAGAATAGGGTCTTCTTTATCGGGATTCACTACTTCGGTTTTCGGACCAAACACTTTCTTCGCCCCTTTATCTTGGTTGATACACCTTCCGGACCTCGTGAGTAGACTAACCCCATTCTTTTCCATATCGAGATACTTACTTGCGTGAATTTCAGCCAACGAGAGAGGTTTAGGACTCTCTTCCACACAATCATCATTTAACGAGGCAACTTCTCTGACAGGTTCCTCAAAGACGACATATAACAAGAAAATTCTTTATAAATTGAACTCAAATTACAAGCGACACAAGCTTGCCTCAGCTTTGTCAGTCAAGCAGGACTCGGCCCGGATCGGTGAGGTCTTTCTCTACCATAGCAACATCACTACCAACTATCTTACTAGGATTCTCTATCTTCCCTTCAATGATGAGCTTACGCACGGCCCTTTTCAAAGCAAAACCGGCATACTCGGAGAGTTTCGGCACGAACAATCCCTTTCGACAATAGGCGAGAATACATCTTACATTGACGGCCCGGTTTCTCAAAAGCATCTTCCATCTCTACCAAGCTGATAAAATTACCTTCCACCATGTGGATCTTGTTGTTAGGGAGAGGATTCCCCACAACGTTTGGAGACTTCGGCTTCTCCACCTTACCTTGCCGAATCAAGTCTTGTACTAAACGTTTGAGCGAAGGCGATGTCCGGTAGTGTGACCCTTGTACTTGTGGTAGTGGCAATACTTAGAAGCATCTAAGCCTTCCTTCGGGTTTAACGGTTCATAATTCTCAAGCGGCTTGACCAAGCCCTTCTTTACTAGCACTTGAAAACCTTGCCCGTTGGCATTCCAAAATCATCAAATACTTCCCTCTCGCGGTGAATCTTTGTTATTCCCCCTCATTACGGCTTGAACATCAGCGGCTTCCCCTTGCACATAATTTACTTGCCCCGCGGGCTCTTTCTTTCTTTGCGGTATTTGCGGGAGCTCTATAGCGGAATGAATTATTAGCGGCCCGGTGTCCTTTGGTGGAGCAATTAGGTGATGCCGCTCTCATAACGTACGCTGAGATCCACCATTTCCCTAAGATTGGGAAAGTAACCATTACCAGCGCCAACTTGTGTCCGGGCAACAAGCACTTGTAAAAAATCTGTTTGTTCATTCTCCTTGGGCGGATCTTGAATTTCGCTCAACTTATCATTCCAACGCTTGTAGAAGTCATAAATCGACTCTCCATTCTTTTGAAGCGTGTGCTCCCAAATCGGCTCGATTCACTTGCCAATCCATGTTTGCTTGATACTTTTCGGAGAACACCCTACTAACCTTGTCCCATGTGTCCACTTTCCTCCTCATTCAACTTGAAACTCAACGGAGAAGCGGCCCACTTCCAATGTGCATGGAACATTCTTGCCATCTGCTCGGGTGTACAATGCTTTAGCCCTCATTGCCAACGTATAGCTGTCCTAAATGTGTCTTTGGGCAAGTAACTCCTCCAAACATGGCCATCTTGGGCATGCTTGAAATCTTGAGGTAGGGGTGCAACTTTGCTCGGATTAAGCATCTTGATGGGGGACACACCTTGCTTTCCCATTTGCTCGATCAATGCCTTCACTTGTTCAATCAACGCTAACACGAGTCGGGTCCGTAGCAATGTTGGAGTTACTGCATGGTGGGGGGTTGAGTGATGGTAGGGGAGGTGGAGTAAGTAGGGATATGATGGCGGAATAATTGAAGGGTAAAGTGGGAGGGGTAGATTAGCAAAGTGGTCCTTGGGTGTGTTGGCGGGAGGTTGATAAGGTCTCTTGGATTTGCTTGAGCTCCCATACATGACGGGTGGTGGAACATTATTGTAGGCCCATTTGGAACATAGTTGGGTAGAGGGAAGGTAGGTGCATTGGGATTGGCGGGATTAGGAGCATTGGCAGTTTCATCTTGACATCGACCACTTCATTCCCCATCAAGATAACCTTGTGTCCCCTTTTCTTGAGTTCCTCAACAAAATGATCCTTCGACTCTTGATTGTGGTTCTTCAAAGTGCGATTACGCTCTTCCAGTTTCTCAGCCCTCATGGTTAAGCCGGCAAAGTAGGCGTGCGGGCGGGCGGAATGTCATTGAAGTTGGGGTTGGCGGGACCTTCCATTGGAGTGGCGGTGTAGAGCCGGTTGCGAGGAGCGACGGGTGCGCTTGGAGTAGTTGATGGAGGCAAGGTTGTCATTTGTTGTTGAATGAAAAGAAGCAGCTTTGGCGGCCCGAGCCTTAGCTCTGCGGAAGTATCGAGAAAAGGAGCTGCAGGTTTTTTAGGACGAAGGGGTATGACTCGGTGCGGTGTACTGTAGCTTGAAATTTTTATTTACAAAAAAGCTTTGTACATTTTAGTCCTACAAAGGTTGGAAGGGATACCCCTTTTCGCAACTAACTAAATATCTAAAGTGGTGAATCCCTAACTGACTAACCTTCTCGTATAGGCAGAGTCAATGTGATTTTTATATGAAAAGTACCGCAAACCCCAATGATAGAGTCGAGATCTTTTAACAAATATATAACTCGTCCTCACATAGCACGTCCTTTGAAAGGAAATCAATTTTTAGTGCTCTTAATCTCTCGATAGATCTTGACTTATCATTG
>JAFEMH010003417.1:0-20000 GCA_022495995.1 Adenophora triphylla var. japonica
ATGTCCCAAGGATGACGAAGTAGGAGAGGCAAGGCGTTTTAAGGCCCATGATGCTCTTCGTTTTGACCCCCTTCGTGTCGGTTGTCCTTCCTTGTCGTGAAGGGTTTCCTGTGTCTTAAAGTATTGGAAGACCTCAGGCTATCAGGTCTTTGGAAATGGCGTCGGACTTGCGTTCTCTTTGGTTTCTCTTCGCAATCTTGCAAGAAGTCGTTGTGATTAAAACCTTCTCGGCGGCTTTCAGGGCCCGGTTTTTTTCTCTCTCGTTTGGACAACATGCTTAAATGTTTGCTTGATGCATTTATTTAATTAATGTGTTTTGCCTTTTGCATATAGATGAATTTAACCTTGTTTTGATTAGTTAATGTCATCATTTGGAAGATGTCAATGAAATGGTTTTTTAGGAAGGTCTGGACCTTTTATTGCAGAAGCGTGAAAGGTGCCATGCATTGTTGATCAAAGATTCACAATCGTCGGGGCGTAAAGCCAGTCAAAAGCAACCGCACAAAAGCATGTGAATACACCGAGACAACAAGACTCGAAGCTTAAGACTATAGGCGACGAGGGATTGGACCAGGCTTCATTACTCTCGGATGGTCTGTAGCTTCTAGAGGGAGTGGTGCTGGTTTAGGTGGCCAATCTTCCACTGGCATGAGTCCCGGGAAAGAGCCTTGCCAATGCGGTTTCCGATTTCAAACCGTATCAGCGGAGAGCGTTTTGGCTGCTCCACTGATGATACCATCCCTCTCATCCCAGTGTTCCCAGGCCAGCCCCAGTCCCTGGGGGTTTTTGATGATAGAAGTCAAGCCGAGGGCTCTACTTCTAGGAGGGCGAAGCATTCCGGCGATGATTTCGGAGCGGATTCTTCTGATCTTGATCACTGTTCAATAGAATCTCCTTCTTCCTATGGGATCTTTGCTTGGACGACGTTTACAATGCCTGATTCGAACGGACATGCTATATCACCTTTCCACTGATTAAGCCTTGGAGGAGGTTGCGCCATTGTCTCGTCCAAGTCGGACACCGGAATGTTGAATTGAAACCTAAGGCCGTGATGGGTCTCCCCGTAAGATCCAGTCAGAGTGTCGAGCCAGAGGGTTGTCTCTGCTGGGAGGATCTGGTGGATTAAGGCCCAGGCCTCTCGAGGGTTTTCGGCGAAGTAAGTGGTCTACTCCTCGATCAATCTCCATTAGGGCATCCATCTCTTGATCTTCTCTCAAGCATTCTTCGCCATCGCATATATCAGAGCCATGTCAGTCCTGGGCCCATGAAGTTCTTCAATTTCAGGCAAACGTCGCGGCTTGCAGAGCGTGGATGTAAGGATCCACTTCGTGAGCGGGAGCGGGCAGATAGGGAGCCCATCATGCAGGGAAGATGTATCTCGGTCATGTCGGGACCTGTTCTTCCTGGGTCATAGCTTTGCCTGGCCCAGAAGCACCCTTCGCCATTACACTGCTTCCGCAGGATCCACTTCGATCGCTCCGTTGGCATTGGTGAGTTTCACGCATGGTGAAGAGTAGATTGGTCCTGCTTATACCATCCCTGATCTGTATCCAAGGCCACGTCCCAACAGCGCAGAAGGTTGGGGCTTTGATTTCCACGACTTGGAACTCTCACCGACTGGTTGTACGTCGGAATGGATCCTCAAAGTTGATGACTCTCTACCCGGAATCGGGCAGTCGTGCGGTGGAGTCCGCAGGCTGGGATACCGAAGTGAAGGCCCTTATCGAGAGAAACGGTCGATGTAGAGTCGTTTCAGAAGGTGCTTAAAGCGATGATGTTGGCTGCGGAGCCAAAGTTATCAATCAAGGACGTTCAGGAAGAGAAGAACCTCTATCTACTTTACGAGGATGAGAGAAGAGCTTTCATTGCTGCGCGATTCTCACATATTGGCAAGTCGCAAATCGTATGTGCAAGACTAAAACCGCTTCCCGTGCTACTCGTTGGACTCAATCTCGTACCTATGGGAAGCAGTTCGATACCAACCATTTGTATGCCTCAATTGGGGCAAAGCATCGTAGGGAGGCGGTGGCCCTCGCGTTCTTGTGCTGGAATTCCCGGTCAGCGAGACCTTTTGACTCTTGTTTCACGCTCCCGATCATGGCGAGACGAAGCGTGCTCGACGGTTTCGGAAATTGGCAGGGGAGTACGCTCTCAAGCTTAGGGTTTCGTCAACAGCTATCGAGTTTACCCCGCTGTCGATTTTACGGGGAATGGATTTCCAATGGTATTGGGAAACCACGGAGGCGCGTTCCAATTTTCCTCTCAGATGAAAGCCCCTAGGACCACACTGCTTGAAGTCACGAAGCAATTGTCGGTGGTGTGGCCGGGGTAGTTGTGGAAGGCGCGGTGTTTGCTCATATCCATGTTGGGTTTGAGGGTCTTCGGTTGGAAATTCTCGAGTGGTTTGAGAAGATTTCGCTTCACCAAAGCTTCAAATACTTGACCCGAGGGCATTTCAGTTATCAAAATCACTGGAATTGTGGGAAGCGAGGGGGTTGCTATTCTTTGGGGTGCTGATCGCGGTTGCTTAGAGCTCCATTTCTTGAATGTAATAAGCATTTGTTAAGCTTGCTTCCTTTCCTTTGGTTGGGGCGGGAGTTGAAGTTGCCAGTTTGTTCGATAGCGGTAAGATGAGCGGGGTTTCTTTGTCGCCTTTTGAAGACTCGGAGTCTTTTCAAACTTTGTCCGGCGTTGACCGTAGCACGGAGATCCGGATAGAAATGGTGGCTGATCAAAGTCCTCAAAGATGGTTTGAGGCGGGAATGGAAGATGTCCATCATGCTCTTCTTTGGAAAGTGGATCCATTATCTCGCTTAGCTTCCAGTTCCATCTTTTGTAGAATTCGCCCTTTGGTTCGTCATCCTTTTGTTCGTGGCTTGCAGTCATGGCGGTTTGTTTCCCATTCAAGATTGGCGCGGTACTTCTCCAGAAGATTTCACTATCGATCCCACGTGGAGCGGTTTTACGCCTTCACATTGAGGAACCACCTTAGTCTTTGTGGATTTGAGGGAATGCTGAAAATGATGCGCCATCTGTTGAGGGTTGCCCCTTTGGCTCTCATACCCGGGACGTAGGTGTCGATGTGGGTTTTTGGGCATTACTGTTCCGTCAAACTTTTCCATTTCCGGCATCCTGAACTTTGGAGGAGAGGGACCACTTTGTTCGGATCGGTAGGCGGGAGGAGTCTTTCAGAGAACTAGCTAGCTTGCCTTGCATGTCTTTCATTCTGTTCGATCAACCCAAGCCATGTGAGGGTCGGTATCGAGGTGGGTTACCGTTTTCGAGGACGGAAATCGAAGATGTAGGTGGATTGGGTGATGGGATCGCCATTCGGGAGTCTTGGGGAGGTAGTTGAGTGTATACGGAACCCATACCACAGGGTGTTGAAGTTGAGGCGTGATTGCAGGAGTCCATTAAGAAGTGTGTTTGGGAAGCTGGGGAAACGATTCGTTAGCCCCAATTGGCGAGACTTGAGTGGCAAACTTGAGATGTCGGGATATCCGCTCGGGATGCACATCCCTGGTAAGAATGGGGACTTTTGATTGTGGTTGCGAGGCTCGTATAGAGGCAAAGGATTGAATCACAGGGGATACCGAGATGCATTGGGATACTGGCGGAGCGAGCACGTATGTGTGCTTTGTTGATGCGAGCTTGATGTGCGAGGCGGAAGCTGGCCCGATCGAGGCGGGCATGTCGGAGCTGCTGGCCCGCGCTGAGGGAGCTTTGAGCGGGGCGCTGCGTTGCATGGGATCTCGTAGCTTGGCGGAGCGGGACTGTGATAGCTTTGAAAGCCGGGAGCGGTATGTCTTCGTCTTCTATGAGAACAAAGGTTCCGTCGGGTTGGGAAGCTGCAGCTGTTCCTCGAAGGCGCAAGGTGTCGACGATCCGGGCTTGCTTTGTTCTTCTTGGCGCTTCTTGATGGCTTCGAAGGCTCGCAGCACCTCCTCCATTGTCTGGAGATTCCTTAGTGGCGGGGTTCCGTTTCCCTCGGCATTGTTATACATTGATCCCGTCATGGGGGAGTATTGGACGGTGCGGACCGTTGAAGCTGGAAGGGCTATCGGACCTTGTGACCTCAATGCTGAAAAGGCGGCTTCCAGGATTCTCAAACCACTCTCGGTTCGGCTGGAGGGGGTGACGGGCAAGGTTTAGACACGGGAATGGCCTAACGGGATAGAAGGGGAAAGCTCGCGTGGCATGCGGTTTCCGTTTCTTTTATTTTTGATTTTTTTTTATTTTGTTGTTTTAATTTACTTAAAACATGTTTTCTCGAGATCCTAGGTAGGTTGGAAAAGATTGCTCTTGTTTTCGCAACTATGCTAGATCTGGGTCGATGGAGACCATACGTGCGGCTATAAGCCCCTCGTTTTGCACACAGTATTTCGACATCCCAGGGTGGGCGGCCCGGGCGAGGGTCCTATAGTGCAAGCGGTTTCCACCGGCCTAAGAAAAATCGAACCTAAGGAGCCGAGGCTTTGTCATGTTCGTTTTGATGCGTTAGCCATGTGAATAGTGAACCGAGCGGCTGAGTCAAGATCGAGTCAAGAGTTCGGCATGACCTCTTTTTACCTTGCTTGCGCAAGGGATACGTGACATTAGGCGTTGGGTGGGTCATATCGTCATGGGCGACGTATCGGCGTGATGACATGGTGTCATGCGAGCATGGATGTATATCGGGACGGAACATCGTGCAGGTGTAGCTTCGGAAATCAAGATCGAGTCAAGATTTTAGCATGACCTTTCATCGCTTTGCTTGCGCAAGGGATCTTGAGTTCCGAGCCTTGACTCGAAAATGGCCGGCATGGTATATGTATCAGTGTATGACACGGGCTGAGTAAAAACCAGCAGAGTCTGGACAGAGTGTGACTCAAGACTCAAACGTGCGAGGTTGACGCTTGGCTAGGATGGGATGTTTGGAATGATCCGTGCGCGCCCAAGAGGCCTAGGAAGACCAAACGGTGCTGGCGAGACCACTCGGGTTAAGGGTTGTAGTGTGCGGTGTATCCGAGGCGGCGGTGCGCGTAGTGTGCGGTGTAAGCGAGGGCAGCGGTGTGAGTAGAGTGCGGTGTAGCCGAGCGGCGGTGCGCGTAGTGTGCGGTCTCTAAAATTCTTTTTCTGAGTAAAATAGAAAATTTTGAAGAATTTTAAATGTATGCACAGATGTATATTGATGCATTTTTTGTATTTTTATTTTTTTTTGTAAAATAAAAACGAAGCACGTGCACACACACACAACAGTTAAAGGAAGGGGTAAAATGAAAGTTTGACCCTCATCATCGTTTTAAAAATCTTTTGTTTTGTTTAAAAGTTTTTAAAACAAAATGCATCCCCAGCGGAGTCGCCAACTGAAATTACCCGGGATCCGGCTCGCGCGCGGAGGGGCCCCCCGTGCATCTCGCAAATTTCGTCGCCGTTCGGGAAGTTCGCCCGGATCCGAGAGGCAGCACAATCGCGCCCCGGCATCTGGCTTATTCCGTTTTAGCGTTTGCGTGTTGGAGGTGTCTCGCTGTGTTTTGCTTTGTAGAGTCGCCACGCCGTTTTTATTAAGCCCAAAACATTGAAAAAGGGCATCAGTTTAAAGATAAATTTTAAACTGTTTTTGTGTGATGAGATTTTGAGTTCGGAGGTCAGATGACTCCTCGGGAAGAGAATATTAGAATATTAGAGCTCGCACAGGAGTAGCCTCGTAAAACGAGTCTTTCGGATACCCCTAATATCCTTTAAAAAGTTGTGTGTGTGTGTGTGTGCTTTTAAAAATGCATGCTGTATCGGATGTCTACATTGTATTGAAATGTATTGAAATAGAATAGGAAGGAAGCCTTACCAATGTTGGTTCGTGTCTGTCTTCCGCAGGGGAATAGTGTTTGAGGTCGGAGTAGCGTTCGGATTGCTTCGGATGCCGGTTGTCCGCGGACAGAGTTTCGGCGTGAGTTGAGGTTGTAGGCTGCGTTTGGGCGGAGGTTCGGCGTGCGTGGGGATCGTCGGGATCAGTCGGGCAGAGGTTCGGCGTGCGTTGGAATCGTTGGTTGGATTCGGACAGAGGTTCGGCAAGGTTTGGGATCGCCGGTTTGACTCGGAAAGAGCGGGACAAGTGGGAAAGACCGACGAGGCCTCGGAGTACCACGAGGGGCCTCAGAGTACCTCGAGAGTGCCTCGGGCGGCGCGGGAGCGTCTCGGGAGCGCTCGGAGAGGCTTCGGAGCACCTCGAGGGGCTCGGAAGGCCTCGGAAGGATCAGAAGGGGCGGGAATGCCTCGAAAGGTCTTAGAAGGGGAGCCGAGAAGGCTTAGGGAGGAAGAGAGAAGTGGGAGGTGTGAAAAAATGAGGGAGGGGGAGCCCTCTATTTATAGTAAAAATTTCGGAGCAAAGAAGGTGTCGGACCTTCTTGGTTATCCGAATTTTGGATTTCCTCAAGCTTTGAGGGAATCCGATGATGGAGAATATTCTCGAATGATGATGTCCCCCACGTACAATAAGGTCCGTACGGACCATCTTGCATGCAAAGAGGTCCGTCACGGACCAACTCTGCATGGAAGTCATCATTTCTCCCGGGATTTGAGGGAATATTGTGGACTTTAAGGGATTTAGTAATCATTGAAACAAAGAAGGTCCGTGCGGACCTTAATTGCTTTCGATTTCCTGAAAATTCCAAAAGGTCCTTTTGTCCCTTTTTATCCCAGAAAGGCTCCTCCCTTGGTTTGGTTGGGGGTTTGAGAGGGTTTTGAGAGGGTTTTGAGTGAGAGAGGTCTCCGAGACTGCGTGGATGAGTCTGCGGTGTTTCCCGTGTGTTTGAAAGGGAGTGATCCAGATTGGGGTACTTACACTCGTGCGAACTTTCTTCTCTTTTGGTGGATCGGTCTGAAAGATGGATCGATATTGAGTTTATGGGTGATTACATCCTTGCTGATGCCTGTCATATCTTCATGTTTCCATGCGAAGCTTTTAATCCTGCTCCGTAAGAGGTTGATAAGGTCTTTTTCTATTTCCGCTGGAACATCTTGGCCAACCAGCACTTTGAGATCTGGGTTTGAGGGATCTAAGAGTATCTCTTTCAAATCATGTTCCTTCGCCTCCAGAACCTCACGCGGGCCTTTCTCTGTAATTGATATGCCATCTTAGGGGTCGTTGACGCCTTCATGGAAGTCATGTAACATTCTTTGGCTGACTGTTGATCGTTGTAAACCTTGACAACTCCCCAAGGTGTCGGCATCTTGACTCGCATTGGTGATAGGTGGATGGTACAGCCTTCATTCCATGGATCCATGGTCTTCCCAAGATCACATTATAACAAGTTATACTATCGATTACACAGAATTTCTCCATGGAATTGATACCTTCGACGTAGACTGGAAGTGTAATCTCACCCACTGTACTTTTGGTTTCTCCACTGAAACCCACGAGCATCGAGGTCCTTTTTACAATGCTGTCTTCAGGGATCTTCATTTCCTTCAGAGCATCCAGCATGATGAGATTCACGGAGCTGCCCCCATCTATTAGGATGCGTATAGGTCTTCTCGACTGGGTTGGCTATCTGAAGTGCAACGACCAAGGCGTCATGATGTGGATCCATAACATTGTCCCGGTCACTTTCTTCGAAGGAGATGACATCTTGAGATGTGAGTTGTGACATCTTGGAGGATCTCTCGGGTTTCTCATCCTTAGCTTGCTTAGCGAATCTCTTAGCTGCAGAATAAGAAGTACCACAAATATCAGAACCACCACTAATAACATTAATTACCTTTGTTACCGGGTCAGACGAGGAGATGGTAGTCCTCGGTTTGCAACGGGTTCTTTTCGTTTCTCCATCTTGGTCTTACGGTTCCCAAGGAGCTCTTTAAGATGTCCTTTAGACAACAGTAACTAATCTCTCTCCTTAAGGCGATGCAATCTTCTGGTGAAGATGTCCAAAGTCTTCATGATAGGCACACCATTTGGATTTGTCCTTCCAAATGATGACTTGTCAGTCTTTCGAGGCCACCTTGCTTTATCTCCAAGATTGCTCATTGCATGAAGAACACCTGAAACATCCACAGAAAAACAATAATCAGATATTTTAGGAGATTCAATATCATCATCCCCATCATCTTCCACATAATTGACTTTGTTATGGTCATTTCTCTGATAGTGGTCCTGGACTGCTCGTCTTTGGTGAGATGATTCTATCTTCCTGTCAGAGTGGTCATATGTTGAAGCTTTGTCAGGATTCTTAGATTGCTGCGCCTTGTCCTCTTCTAGCCTAATAAATCTTAGAGCCCGATTTCGGATATCTTCCATTTTCTTGCACTGGTTCATTACTAGATCTTCATAGTAAGGGAAATCCTTCTTCAAGCCCATTTTAAAGGCTTTTGTAGCTGTTGCCATGTCCAGGTTGGGGATCTCCAAGACTTCTTTATTAAACCCGTTAACAAAGTCTTTTAATGCTTCCGTGGGTTGAAAGTGATACGATAAAGGTCGCCGGTGAGCTTTTCAAATTGCCTACTGCAAGAAAATTGATTGTTGAAGAGGTTAACAAGTTGAGCAAACGATCCAATGAGGAACCAGAGGTTGACGGATCGCCCACTTCAATGCCGTCCTACTAACGTTGAATCGGACCTCTCGACACAAACAAGCCTCACGAAACCGGAGCGGGATGCGAACAATCTCCATCTTTTCTTGGTAGTGGGCGACATGCTCCTCGGGATCGAACTTCCATCATACAATTTCATGGCGGTGAACGCTCGAATCCTTTCTGATGTCCACACGCGCAATAGCCTGGAGTAAAGCGAGATTGATTTTAGCATGTTGGGGAGACTTCACTGGATAGGCGGGTGACACACAGTACATTCATGATCATATCTCTCAATTCCCTAAGCCGATTTGCAATATAGGTTCCTGCAAAAGGGTTAGTAGTACGAGCAGTATTATCTAAAACAGGATTATTATTGAAATTAACGAAAGGATTAACATTATCTGTAGAGGATGTCAGAACAGTGCTATTAGTGAAGATGGGCCTTTCTGGAAAGGTCATCCTGTAGGCACTGGTAGCTAAGGGTGTTGACATTGCCACAGAAGTAGTAACGGGAGGGGAAGATGTTGACATCCTTATAGATGAAGCCATTGGTAGGAATTCATTGAAAGTTTGAGAGCTGTCCCCAATGTTGAAATCAAAGACTCTAGGACGGTAAGGAGAAACATTATCCATTCTTTT
Organism: Adenophora triphylla var. japonica; assembly: GCA_022495995.1. Taxonomy (NCBI): domain Eukaryota; kingdom Viridiplantae; phylum Streptophyta; class Magnoliopsida; order Asterales; family Campanulaceae; genus Adenophora; species Adenophora triphylla. Next base: position 9,186 of record JAFEMH010003417.1, read on the forward strand.
GGAAAGTAACTCCTGCTCCTTTTGCACTTTGATCAAGCTTTCGGCTATCACGGAGGTGCTATTCTGTTGACGATCTAGCTGATTCTTCATCTGCATCAGCATGTTCTTGATCTCAAGATCAGGAGATGTCGACATCTGCTTCTTGCCAGAATTCACAGGAGGAGGAGGAGGCAATGTTTCTTGGCCTCCGGTTGTCGATCGGCTACTGGTTTGAGGATTCACGCTGCTAGGAAGAGCTTTGGTGACGGCGAAAGTCAAAGGTTGGGTAGACATGGTAGAAACGTAAGGATTTTGAACCAATTAAAAAACCAATGGCCCCTCGGTGGGCGCCAAACTGTTTTGGTAAAAAACAATCAACAATGAAGAAATTTGAAATGAAACGAAGGAGGGTGCAATGGAATAAAATTGGTACAATAATGTAATCAAGATGGCTCGATCGTGTAACGAGGAAAACTCTTGAGATAACTATCTCGCCGGCACAAAACCTCGGGAGGTGATTATGAGCACCTACCTTCCCAAACAATTGTATTATTAATGAATTACAAGGTAGAAAGCTATGGCGGATTACAACGTGTTCTTTAGCTATGTGAGTGTAATGCGTGTGTATATGTGTTCGTGTCCTTTTTTCTCCAGCCATGAGCTTTAAATAATAAAAAGAAAACAGAAAAAATCAAATCCTAACCAACTCCCCTACAATCTCGGTAAGTCATCTTCATCTTGACTTAGTCTTTCGATCCGTTGAAAGGAGTCTGTTGGTCATGGCTTTTCTCACGTGCTTTTTTATCCCTGTGATTAAATATAACAGAAATAAATAATTGTTTTAAATAAATAATTTTTACCTTGCCCTCGAGTGTGAAGATGTTGACATGCTGATAAAAATTCAAGATGCATCAATCCTAAATTTTACCCATAACAATACTCACAACACTTTCTCCACTAACCTTTTTTCTTAGTTTGCGTGTCACCTTCAAATTGGTGAAGTAATAAATGGGACGGTGGGAGTATACGTCAAAGTAACAAAACTAATAAATTAAATAGTTTATGATATTTTCAAAGTAAAATAAAAACACTCCAGACATTTATTTTTCTTAGAAAAATAGTTTCATAAAATAATATTTTAAATCTTAAATAAATACTGATAAAAAGAGAGAGATATAAAGGGTGGCTAATTCTTTCTTAGGCTATGTAACCTGCTGTGAATTTATAAAATTAGTTAAAGTTAAATTAATTTGAACATTAAAATTAGACTATTATTTTGGCAAAATGGGAAAAGTGACAACATGAAGTGCAAAGTGGACTAGAATTGTGTAACGACCCGAGCCCGAAGCTCGACCCGCTACGGAGGAACCACACACTGGCCCACTAAGCACCTTCTCAATTGGGTCAACCACAGCCCATCACAGGCCTCCAAAATTCCAATGGATGATTTGATGCTTAGTAGTAGTGTATGGGCCTTCTATATATCATACTAAAATCCCACATATTTTCAATGTGGGATAGGGATATCACAATCTCCCCCACTCAAACCCTTGCCGTCCCTGGCAAGGTCAATCAATATCCAGATCGTACCCCCGGGCTAGCTCGCAAGCCTTAAGGCCGGGGTTCTGATTTGATACCATTTGTAACGACCCGAGCCCGAAGCTCGACCCGCTACGGAGGAACCACACACTGGCCCACTAAGCACCTTCTCAATTGGGTCAACCACAGCCCATCACAGGCCTCCAAAAGTCCAATGGATGATTTGATGCTTAGTAGTAGTGTATGGGCCTTCTATATATCATACTAAATTCCCACATATTTTCGATGTGGGATGGGGATATCACAAATTGAAAGACTAACAAGGTTTAATGAATAAAAAATACTCCCCCGTCTCGTCCCGTCCCGCCCCAAAATGAATGATCATAAAAATCTGAATTTAGTTTCGTGTTCAAAAGTAAATATGTAATTTTTTAATCATTTATTTTGGGATAGAGGTAGTACAACGATTCTTGCAAAAGGGTTCGAGACGGAACAAATCAAAATCATACGTATTCGAATCCTACTTTTTTTTTTTTTTTATGTTTGTTGATTCAAACTTCTTGTTAGATTTTAATTTTGAAAACCCAACAACAAATTTATGCCTAAAACCGATTATATAATGCTTTATGTTGTTTAAACGTATCCTAAATGGTTCTAATTGCGATTTCGTAACATTAATTTGGGTTTTTTGTTTGAATCGGATACGAATTCGTGTGCCTAAAATTTGAAATTGTCGGCGTGCGTTTCGTATGAACACATACGAAATGTCACCAACATTTCGGGTATTGGCATACGAAATGTAACCGATTCATCGGTTTACATTTCGTATGCCAATACAAAATGTTGTGACATTTCGTATGTGTTCATACGAATGGTCACCAATATTTCGGGTATTGGCTTACGAAATGTAAACTGATTCATCAGTTTACATTTCGTATGCCAATACCTCGAATGTCGTGACCATTCGTATGAACATATACGAAATGTCACCAACATTTCGGGTATTGGCACCCGAACTGTCAACTGGTTCTTGAATATTACTTGTCTCTTATTTAATTTTTTGTAGGGACGTAACCCTGCGACGACCTCTAATAGAAAGAGGAAGGCCGAGGAGCGGCTGCGGCAAGGCAGATAAACGGAGCAAAAAGATTCACGACAAGAAAGTCGTGATTGAGGAGCCTGTGGTTGAGGAGAGTGATAGTGAGGGTAGTTATTCTAGTGAGGATTCATCTTCACGTACTCGGTCCCGAGGTGCATCGTGCGGGGAGGCACATTTATCTAGTGATGATGAGGAGGAGGAGGCGGAGGAGGAGGCGGAGGAGAGTGTATGCGCGAGGCCTCGCAAGAGGCGGGAGGCACGGGGCGAAAGGGGAAAGGGGCTAAGGATGACCGGTGGCGGTGAAGAGTAACCCGGTGGCGGCCGGAGGAGGTTCAGTTGTTGTACGGGTTTGGTCATCATCGAGCCCGTAAGATATGGGAGAATGCCACTTGTGAGCCGGTGTTGAAGCACCAAACGAGGCAGCAGATTCTAGATAAGTAAGTATATGATTTGTTTATTAAATAGCCATTTGCAAAACATTATCAAGAATCAGATGACATTTCGTGTTCAAATACCCGAAATGTTGGTGACCATTCGTATGAACACATACGAAATATCACCAACATTTCGGGTATTTGAACACGAAATGTCATCTGAATCTTGAAACAGAGGGAGTATTAATTATAATTTTTTGTTTGGAATCAACAGGTTCTCCCATGCTTCTTTATCGGAGGATGATAGAGCTTGGTGGGCTCGTGTTGAGGGTACCGGCCTCCATTTCCTACATGATGCTACCATTCGCCGGCCTAGCATGGCGCTCCTAATGGCATTTGTGGAACGGTGGTCTCCCGAGACTAATACCTTCCACATGCCGTGGGGTGAGATGACGATCACTATGCATGACGTCACTCATATCCTAGGTATATTCTTGTTTGTTGTCTATTTTTTATAAATTACATAAATTTTATCAATTTCATAAATTTTATCAATTTTATTAATTATTTCATTTTCAATTTGTAGGCATCAGCTGTTCAGGTGGCCCTGTTGCGAAGGCGGATCCAGAGCCTGACGTAGCCGGTATCAGGGCACGCCTTGAGACATGTCGGAAGGGCACGACCTACTCTTTAGATGGCCTTCACCGGTCCTTTGAGTCCCCTTCCGACATGACTGACGATGAGCGCGCTTCTACGTACATCATGTTCCTCCTCGGCTCCACGCCGTTCGTGGACAAGACTCGTGGATAAGATGCCCTCGACTACCTTTCATTGTGCGTGGATATTGGCCAGTGGGGGCTCTATCTCTGGGGACACCGCGTTGGCATATCTATACGGGAGTTGGGGAAGGCATCTAGATACGGATGCAAGCAGATTGGTGGTTGTTTGAGTCTTTTGGAGGTAATATTTAATAATCATTTAATAATTACAACATGCATTTATGGTTATAACATTGTTAACTTATTTTTCATACATTTGCAGGCCTGGATATACAAGCACTTTCCGGTTTTTCGGAGAGAGATTGACCCGTTATGGACGGAGGGCCAGCCGAGGGCTCGTAGATGGGTACGTGCGATACTACGGGTAGGGATATGCCCCATCTATTGAAGTTTCGGTATACCCTGGACACGATGACGGTTGATAGGGTGAGTTAGTTATATTTAAAGTTTTACAAATTATTATTTTTGTTGACGGTGTCTAACAAATTCATTTTTAGGTTTGTTGGACTCCCTACGGCACCACCCCAGAGGCGCTTTTGTCGGTCTCATACTTCCGTGGGGTTATACGCTTCCAGGATATCACGGAGGCGTATTTGCCTGACCGTGTTACACGCCGGTTGGGATCCGCGAGAAAATCCCCGAGAGACCCCATATCTTGCTCCCCCAAAATTGTTCATTGATAGCAGGTCAAAAGGGGTACAAGAAGTCCTATGGAGGGCGTGATGATGCATGGGAGGATTGGTTAGAGGACGGCTTGGGGGGGTTCGATCCAGTGCGTAGATGGGACCCGTCCGTGAGCACATCTGATCCTGTTACTTCCACGTATATGCAGTGGTTCCTGGCTAGGACTCATGTTCGGATTACTAATCCGAATTATGATGCCCTAGTTAACGTTCTACCACCGCCTAGGGTTGTAGAGGCACGAGGCATACTACTTTCGCTGCTCACGGATGACAGTTTATCTGCGGATGTCAAAGATAAGATTAGACGGGCCATTGATCTATACGGAGATGCTTCATGATTATGTTCATTATGGTTGTTTATGTTGGTTTGTAAATTTTGGATACAATGTTTGTATTTGGGATATGTTGGTTTGTAAATTTTGGATACAATGTTTGTTTTGGAATATGTTTGAGATATGTTCATTTTGGATACAATGTTTGTTTTTGGAATATGTTTGGAATATGTTTGGGATATGTTCATTTTGGTTGTTTATGTTTTGGAATATGTTTGGGATATGTTCATTTTGGTTTGTAAATATTGGAATCAGTTTGTTTCAGTTTGTGTTTCAAGAGATGTTGCCCTCAGACTACCATCTCGTGTGCTTATACACGAGATGGTTTTACTCATCTCGTATATATACACACGACATGTTTTCTTTTATCTCGTATTAACACACACGAGATACATTACTGGGTAGTTAGTGTAATTCGTGTAATGTTCATACGACAAAAATGAAATAAGTCGTGTATATATATACGAGTTATATATTACATATCATGTATAAGAACACGAGATGGTAGTCTGAGGGCAACATCTCCTGAAACACAAACTGAAACAAACTGATTCCAATATTTACAAACCAAAATGAACATATCCCAAACATATTCCAAAACATAAACAACCAAAATGAACATATCCCAAACATATTCCAAACATATTCCAAAACTTCATACAAAAAATAATCAATACGCTATACACATAAACTATGGCCTATTTTCTGCAATTCGTGCTTCGTTCGCCATAATTGAGAGTCGGTTGAATGTTTCTATCCGAGTTCTGTATGGCATGATCAGGTTACTTGCGCTTGGATGACGTTGCTCCCCCCAATATAGTGCTACTGATGGTATCGGGTAATCACTATCTGACATGTGCAGCTGCAAAAGTAATAAAATAGTCAAATATAACAAATATAGAAAATATAGTTAAATATAACAAATTTAAATAAGATAGTTAAATATAACGAATTAAAGTATCATACCAATATAAAATGGTTTCCCACATGTCCCAACACAAGTGTGTCTGTGGGTGGTCCTGTTCCTTGTATGACATTTCGTGTAACATTATACGAGAAGTTCCTGGAACATCTCGTGTAAATTTACCCGACTTAAACGCTTTTATCTCGTGTTATATAATACTCCCTCCGTCCCATTAGTATTAGCACAAACACTGTTTGCGCGAGAATTAAGGAATATGATATTTTAATAAAATGTTGTGAGTGTAAAAGAATGAGTGGAGAGAGAATGAGTGGAGGGTGTAATAAATTATAATGGTGTTGTGAGTATTAAAATAATGTAGGAGAGAGAATGAGTGGGGTTGAGTGAATATTTTATTAATATAAAGTTTCCTTTTTGGGAGTGTGCGGATATTAGCGGGACGCCCAAAAAGGAAAGTGTGCTAATATTAGCGGGACGGAGGGAGTACGAGGTAATACAACATTACTCGTGTATAAAAACACGACAAATAGCATAAAACTCGTATAATATAACACGAAATAGAGTAATATCAGAATTTAAAAATCCAATCTTGAAAAACAATTTCGTTTCAACATTGGATTTTTATTGCGATTTTGATCAAAACACCAAATATAACTTTAAAAACTTACTTCATTGCTGCTTGGATTTTGATTTTGATGTGGAGAATTTGGTGGCAAACCTTCTTCTTCGAAAATATATTCCACAAGCTCAAGATCAATATGATCATAAAAACTTGGAGAATGTTGTGGAGAATCCATACTATGGTGTTAGATGATTTGAGAATTAATGAAAATAATGGGTATAAATTTATGGGTGTTAAGACTTGGACAATGGTGTCGCACTCGCATGGGACGGGTGTCTGACAAAGAATGGTGTTTGGGCCGTTGTCTGCGTGTATATCGTGTTTTATGTAGGGCTTCAGGGTGTATCTCGTGTGTATATACCCGAGATAATATGGTACATATCGTGTATACAAACACGATATAGTCTTTGTTTCTGGTAATTATCTCGTATGAACAATACACGAGATGCACCCTGATTCATTTCGTGTATTGTTCATACGAAATATCTTAGTAAATGTCGTGTATTTAAACACGACACACCATATAATAAAATAAAAAATGGTATACGGCTACCTCGTTTGTTTTTTTTTTATTTTTTTCTAGATTATAGATGACATTTAAAGTGTTTTTCATCTAATGAGTTTCCTCCAAATGCAAATAAAAATTGAGTTACAAATATGTGCCATTATTTAGGGTTTTTAGGGTTTTATGTGTCCCGATCTTGTGAAAAATGGTATACGGCTACTTCGTTTATTTTTTTTTTTAATTTTTTTCTACATTCTATATGACATTTAAAGTGTTTTTCATTACATGAGTTTCCTCCAAATCCAAATGGAAATTGAGTTACAAATATGTGGCATTATTTAGGGTTTTTAGGGTTTTATGTGTCCCGATCTTGTGAAAAATGGTATACGGCTACCTCGTTTATTTTTTTTTAATTTTTTTCTATATTCTATATGACATTTAAAGTTTTTTTCATCTACATGAGTTTCCTCCAAATCCAAATGGAAATTGAGTTACAAATATGTGGCATTATTTAGGATTTTTAGGGTTTTATGTGTCCCGATCTTGTGAAAAATGGTATACGGCTACCTCGTTTATTTTTTTTTAACTTTTTTCTATATTCTATATGACATTTAAAGTGTTTTTCATCTACATGATTTTCCTCCAAATCCAAATGGAAATTGAGTTACAAATATGTGGCATTATTTAGGGTTTTTAGGGTTTTATGTATCCCGATCTTGTGAAAAATGGTATACACGGCTACCTCGTTTATTTTTTTTTAATTTTTTTCTACATTCTAGATGACATTTAAAGTGTTTTTCATCTACATGAGTTTTCTCCAAATCCAAATGGAAATTGAGTTACAAATATGTGCCATTATTTAGGGTTTTTAGGGTTTTATGTGTCCCGATCTTGTGAAAAATGGTATACAGCTACCTCGTTTATTTTTTTTTAATTTTTTTCTACATTCTAGATGGCATTTAAAGTGTTTTTCATCTACATTAGTTTCCTCCAAATCCAAATGGAAATTGAGTTACAAATATGTGCCATTATTTAGGGTTTTTAGGGTTTTATGTGTCCCGATCTTGTGAAAAATGGTATACGGCTACCTCGTTTATTTTTTTTTAATTTTTTTATACATTCTAGATGACATTTAAAGTGTTTTTCATCTACATGAGTTTCCTCCAAATCCAAATGGAAATTGAGTTACAAATATGTGCCATTATTTAGGGTTTTTAGGGTTTTATGTGTCCCGATCTTGTGAAAAATGGTATACGGCTACCTCGTTTATTTTTTTTTAATTTTTTTCTACATTCTAGATGACATTTAAAGTGTTTTTCATCTACATGAGTTCCCTCCAAATAAATAAAGTGGTATCACTTAAATGTGATAGGTTATATGATATTGTATGATCCAATATGCCGTTTGTTCCTTGTCATGTATAAGTGTATAAATTTTGCTCAATTAACAACACAATTCAATAATATAACATAGCATATGCGTATCATTAACATCGTGTTGCAAATCATCGAAGAACACCTTCATTTTGATATGTCGTATGGATATACACGATATTATGAGATTATATCGTGTTGGTTTGTACGACATTTATGACAGAGTAAATTTAAATTTCGTATAATTTCATACGACCTAATATTTAACCCAATTAGTTGATGTCGTGTAAAAGTACACGACATGAAGGCTTCATGTCGTCCTTTCGAGCACGACACACGAAGGGTAGTTTGGGGATTATTGGTGCCTTGTATGTAAGGCGCCTTGTATATAGAATTTACCGTCTATTTACGAAAAATGTGGAGGAAGAGCAAAATGTGTAGTGGCAACAGCCTCTCCCTTTATTTATTGCCTCCATATATATATATATATATATATATATATATATATATATATATATATATATATATATATATATATATGAGTTGCTCTTATGAAAAACTAGTTTTTCATAAGATTATGATAAAACTAGTTTTTGAACCGTTTTTAAACCATTGAACGCGTATTGAACCGGATATCGGTTCACTTAAAAAATTGATCCGCCATTTATCAAATCAAATCCAAACGAAAACACACATTAAAGCAGAATTCGATCGAGCAAAAACAGAATCCGATCGAAAATCAATCCGTTTCTGCCGATTGAGGTAATATATGATTCACTGGAACAATTATAGATTATCAATCAATATATGATTTTGAAGATGAAACTGTCGATTTTGAAGATGAAACTGACGATTTTACAGACAATGCTATTTTAATTTATCAAATTCCTTACACAGTTGATGATAATCACGATACAGGTAAGCGTAAGACAATTTCATAATGCCAGTGTTTTTTTTTTATATAATGCCAGAACATTTGTTTGGTTTGTCTTTCCAGTCCCAATTTCATAATGCCAGTGTTTGTTTTCATAAATGTCAGTGTTACTTATTTGAAGTACCAGTATTTTTTATAATATGTGCCGGTGAGTGTTGCTTGGGCTGTCAGTTTTACTTTGTTGTTTGAAGTACCAGTGGGTGTTGTTTGTAATGCCAGGATTAATTTTTTAATGTGCCAGTTTTTTTTTTTTTGATATGTTCCAGTGATTGTTGTTTGGACTGTTTTATTTGAAGTGCCAGTGAGTTTGTTTTAGAGTGCCAGTGTTATCTTATTTGAATTGCCAGTGAGAAATGTTTGTAGTGCCAGTATTAATTTTTGAATGTGCCATTGTTTTTTATGATAAATTTCCGTTAGTGTTGCATGGACAGCCAGTATTACTTTTTGAATGTGCCAGTATTTAGTTTTGAATGTGCCAGTGAGTGTTGCTTGGACTGTCATTGTTACTTTGTTATTTGAAGTGCCAGTGAGTGTGTTTTAGAATGCCAGTGAGGGATGTTTGTAGTGCCATTATTAATTTTTGAATGTACCATTGTTTTTATGATAAATTCCAGTTAGTGTTGCATGGACAGCCATTATTACTTTTTGAATGTGCCAGTGTTTGATATTACATCAGTATTTTAAAGTCCCAACAAACATGTTTTCAAATGCCAGCATCAGTGTTAAAAAAGTGCCAGCTTTAGTGTTTAAAAGTGCCAGCATCATTGTTTGAAATTGCCAGTGTTAGAATTTTCAAACTGACAGTATCAGTGTTTCAAGAGTGCCAGTGTTATGCTTTCAAAAGTGCCAGTAACAGTGTTACATAGTGCCAGCATCAATTTATAAAGTGCCAGCTTCAATATTACAAATGCCAGCTTCAGTTTTACAAAGGGCCAGCTTTAGTGTTTGAAAGTGCCAATATCATTGTTTGAAATTAACAATGTTAGAGTTTTCAAAATGCGAGTTTTAGTGTTACTAACGTTCCAGTGTTAGGGTTTCAAATACGAGTAACAATGTTAGAGTTTTCAAAATGCGAGTAACAATGTGGATATCGAATAAAACTACAACTGAAAACATATCGGAAAAGAAGTACAATCCAGTATTATACCTTCATTCCGATGCTTGCTCCTGATTTCTTTGGTTTGGTCCGTCATAATGTTCAAAATACGACTGAAAAAAGCTCGGAGAAGATGTAAATCGATAGAAATTGATGATCGAAAATGACAAAAATATTCAAATTCGTTGAAAATTGATGATAAACTACGAAAACTGTTCGGATTCCTTGAAGAACAAGTACGAAAAATCAAATTGAGAGCACAAATGACGAAATGAAAATTGAACCAGACCGAAAAAATGTGTGTTTACGTATGTTAAATGAACCGCGGCTCAAAAAGACATTTTTTCTTAATCTTGTAAAAAATGCGTTTTTTACAAGATTTTTGCTATATATATATATATATATATATATATATATATATATATATATATATATATATATATATATATATATATATATATATATATATATATATATATATATGTATATGGGAATTGTTATATAGACCCGTAAAATTATTGAGCAAACTCATAACATCAAACCCATCCCCCAAAAATTAATATAAATCCCTCTCTTTC